>RYFJ01000955.1:0-171104 GCA_003991445.1 Oryza meyeriana var. granulata
GCCGATGAGTGAACAGTGTTCTCCATTTCTAAACCACCATCGTGGCAAAGAGCTTGTATTGGCAGGACATACTTCACTTTGGTGGTGTGCCCGAGGTAGGGATTCTGTTAGATCTGCATCCGATCATACTCTACAAGCACTGTTGACGTGCCGAGCCTGATAGTTTGTGTCAATGAAGATAGGTCGATTGGAAGTGACCGAGACCAAGTTGGTTGGGAGCAACGATGGATGATAGAATTCAATTGTGGTTGTGATCCCCTGAGAGGAAAGCCAGTCGCAGTAGGCAAGGGGTAATAGCCGATAGAAAATATTGGTCTTCGACTCATTATCGGCCAGGCATCAAGTGATTGAGAATTGGAAGGCCTCAAACATGTGCATCGTCATATGCGAACCAAGTGTGTGGCCCCCTGGTGAAGCCCTAGTAAACCTTGAACCATTGGCTGAGTTCCGACGGGAGGCATTTGCAAGCCGAGGGCCGATAGGCTTTGCCCACAGAGATGCTCAGCGTAGATGGGTTCTTGTTCTCTGTTGATCGGGCTGAGTGAAAGTTGATTGAGGAAGGAGTCCTGGAATTGCCTGGATTATAGACGTTGAGCCATAATTCACAAACCACAGGACCCCATATGGCCGACTGGCTGCCGGCATAGCCTGACTGCCACCATGATGCAACAGTTTGATAAGTGGCACTAAGAAGATATTGCCCCAAAGTTGATTTATTTTCGATCAGCCAAGCATCACGAAGCACTGCATGTTGGTTGTTGGCGGCGCCCGAGGTTGCCACCCACCAAAAACGAATGTTCTAACCACAAGTTCAAGAAAGTGACGTGCTCCCGATCGTTCGACTGCCCAGTCCTGTTGTGAATTGCTATATGTACTTGGTCCAGTCGCCGTATTCTTCGTCTGAAAGCGAGATGAGTAGGCTTAACATTGGTGGTTGAGGAAGAGCTCACAGCGGTTTGCCTGGATTGCCCGGATGCTCCTCGCGACGTCTCGGAAGAAGCGAGATGGCTCGGTGATGTGGGAAAGCGTAAGAAAGAGGCTAGAAGGCGAAGCGTTCATAGAGGATGAATGACGGCGGGGAATCGAGGGCCGTTTGGCGTTTGTTTCAAACATTTTAAGGAAGTGGCTACCTTGGCTGGTGTGAAAGGAATCTGAAAGCCCAGATGGGAGAATTTCGAAGTCTCATGGAAAACTCCGAAAATTGAGGGCATGTGTTAACGCCAAAATTTGGTATGATTTTTTTATCAAATCTCGATTAGGAAAATCACAATCAAATGGCGAAATTAATAATCCGGGAAGAAGCCAAATTGAGAAGGGATCGTGAAAGACCATGAGAGGCGGTAAATATCTTATCTGTTCATTAGGCAATATGTTCTTTCGTTTAGCGAAACCTTGTCCCATGTCCGATCAGGGTCTTATTAGTGTTTTCCCTTCTGTAATTAGGAATCATGTGTCTGCTCCAATAGACTGTATTAAACTCAGGGTAATTAAATTACGTATGCCGGGTACCTTATAAAAATCATCACACAGATTCAATAGCATCTCGGTGCATCGCCACCCTTTTTGACGGGTTCTTGCTTCTCAGACCGGCTGATCGGTTAAGTTCACCTCCTGCGAAGGTAATCTTCGTTAACTCCGACTATCATTATCCTAGGACTTCCTTGGTTAGTGCGATTCTAGTCCGGCATACGGTAGTCGGCTTCCACAATATATCTGTTCGGTCTTTACGGCTGCATTCAGTTAGGATTGATCTCAAGGTCCGAGTAGATATATCACATCACGTGTGGCATAGATTTATTATCAGCATACTGGGTGTAATTTTATCGTGAGTTTGTGGCTGCATCGGTAGGTCTGACCTACTAAACTGCTCAATGATAAAATTTTCTTGCTAGTTGATAGATTTTATGAAAAAAGCGTCTTATCGCGGATTATAGCCGATAAGTATCATACACGTGCATACGATTCATTAGATCTATCGCTCATCGAGGTTCTTTTATCTTATTATCTATGCCTGCATCAGTTAAGTTTGACCTACTAGATTGATAATGATAAACTTATCCTTGTTAAGCCGATGGGTGTCTATGCAATGTTCTATCGGAGCGCCTAGCCGATAGGTTATCTGTTGTTAAATACAAACCGATGCATTATGCTTTATATTATGTATTTTACACTATCATCGGTTTTCCAGCCGATGCATATGTTCTATCAGTAGTCGGCTAGTTTATTATTTCATTATATTATCATCAACTTATTCGCAGTTATCTTTTTATGCCATCAGTCGGCTTTCCAGTCGATGTATAAGTGCTATAGTCCATATCGGCATACTCGGTCGATGAAACGAGTCAAATCGGCTTCCAGGCCGTTGGTCAGCTGATCTATCTTTCTATCTCCTTTTCAATTGCAGGTTCAAATGGGACTGGCCGCCTACGAACCTCCAAAAATTTAGGACCTGCACTGGAGTTAAGGCAAATCTCCAGGCCTTCGCGTTGTCTAGGCATCGAACCATTATCCATCGGCTCGTTCCCAACGCTGCCGTGATTTTCGGTGTCAACATCATCCCGAGTACTCTTTGTCTGAGTGCTTCTTCCTCCCGAGTCTTGCTTCATGTCAGCTGGCAGCAAGACTATGAAGGGTTTCATGTAGATGTATGAATAGTGTGCGCCGAATAGCGCACCTATTAAGTTAGCCCGTTGACTTTGTGCTTAATTGTGAAGACAATTAAACATAAGTCAAAGATACTTTAACCTTGTAGTCTTTCCCGAGTAGTATACTACTGGTATCATGAGACTCTTCGGTATCATGTCAACCGGAATAATTATATGTCTTGCTGAGTAGCCATACCACTCGTATATGGGAGTCTCTTCAGGCTTCATGTCAGCTAAAAAGGGGGTTTATAGTCTTTCCCGAGTGGACGTCCACTCGGAAGTTAGACTCCTCAGCGTCATGTTGGCTAGAATAATGTTGCTCATGGCAACTATTGGCCAGCATGTAGCCGAGTACCACTTTATGAATTAAATCCATTGCTGTTGGTTAGGTGTGTACTCGAGAAAGATGGCATCCTCATTTTAATGAAGACGGCGTTGTGATCCTTATAAGGATATATCCTCGATACCTGGTGGATAAGATAGATACCCAAACATATATGTTTAGCAATTAGGCCTTCATGAAGCGTATCTGTTTACCTCATCGGTTCCTGTGGTAGCACCTGTACTGCGATTTAACACAACCAGCGAACGCCCATATCGAGTGTGCTACTGTAGAAACTCATATCTTGATGGCCCATACTGACTGTAGGCCCAAGCCCATGAGTTGGGCACAGGCTTCTATAAAGGCTGAGGAGAGAGAAAAAGATTCCTCTAGGCTTAACCCCAAGCGACCATCGTTTTGTCTTCCAGCTCCGCCGCCGAAAATTTTGCCTCCACTCCGCTAGGGTTCGCCATTGCTTGCTCCCCCCCCCCCCATTGAAGCTTGAGCGATTCTCTTTGCTTTGTCCATCCCTAGCCCCCGACCACATTTCCCAAATTTTTGTCCCCAAGCATTTGCGAAGTTCCAGATTTTGTTGGGGGCGTCGATGAAGGTGGCTGACCTCGGATTGCAGCCGGTCGAAGCTGGACAAGCTAGAGAGGTCACTGCAGCTGCAAAGCCGTGAAATCATCCGCTGGCGCCGGCTGAGGGTGAGTCAGTTCCAAATCCCCAAGCCGGCGAGGATTGTTGTTTTTGCCTCTTTCTTTGACCGGGGTTTGTTTCTTCCCTCTTCCGAGTTCCTCCGCCGTCTTCTTGGCTTCTACGGATTGAAGTTGGTGAATTTGAATCCCAACTCAATCTTGCAAATCTCTATTTTCGTGACTCTTTGTGAGTGCTATTTGGGTGTGGAACCCCACTTTAATTTCTTTAGGCACTTATTCCACATCAAGCCCCAACCCCCCAAAAATAAGGTCCAGGTGATTGGGGGGGCTGGCCTTCAATTGAGGAGTGAAATGAAGAAAATATATATCAATCTTCCTTTGAAATCCTCCTTGAAAGGTTGGCATAAGGAGTGGTTCTACTATTCTGATCTGGAACCCTCCCTGCCTCCATTCACCGGTTCGCCACCGGTAGTCTCGCCCAATTGGTCATCGGATCCAACCTTTGAAGAGATGGGCCAAATACATCAATTGCTGGCGAGGTTGGAGAAATTTAAGAGAGCCGGCCTGACTGGCCCCTGGGTAGCCAAGCGTTTCCTGACCCGCCGCGTCCAGCCATTGGAGTTAAGGAGCGAATTCTGCTGGGGTTACCAGGGGAAAAATGACCCTGACCAAGAAAGCCGAGAGGTGGCTGACCAGCAAAAAGTGACTAAAACATTGTTCACTTATTTCTCCAATGGGGTGATCGAAACCGAGGACGCTGAGCGCTCCATCGCGGCTTATAGCCGAAACCGGCCTCGTCCCGAGGTAACCCTTGCTTCTCTTCTGTGATGACTGCTTGTTAGACATGTATCCATAATTGCTCAGCGTCGTGCAATGTATATTGTTGAATCATTTGTAGTGGTGCAAGGAGTTTGATGATGACTCCCGTCCCTTGTCGGCCACGAAGTCAAAGAAGAGGCCGAGAAGTCCTTCTGCCGCCTAGCCCGACTCCAAGAGAGCGGGGAAGAAGCCCATTGTGGATGAGGGCAAGAAGAAGGTCGTCAGGCCGAGTGCCGTAGCCAGGAGTCTCAAGATCAGACACACCACCAGTGCAGCCGCTAGGCATTCAAGCCCCAGGCCGGGACCAGTGCAGTTGGGCTTAGCAACATTGAGCCCAAAAAGCGCACCGCCGAGTAAGAAGTCAAGCTCAGCGCTACCAGGCCCAGCGACATCGAGGCCAAGGATGGCGCCTCCGAGTTCACAGTCACCCCAGCTGGCCACTCCACAAGCGGGGCCGACTAGGATGGAAGTGCCGCCGCTGACTACCCGAGCGCCCCAGCCGGCCACACCACGAACGGGGCCGACCAGGACAGGAATGCCGCCATCGACTGTCGCGCCCTCCGGCGCGACAGCCAACAGCCCTCCAGTGCCGCCCCCTAGATCTCCCAGACAAAAGCTCAAGTTCTCCAAGAGGTAGGTCGTTCTGGGTCTTCTGAAAACCATGTTCAACATTGTAGCGTCTTGATGCTTGACTTGTTACACAAGAAGCGGGCCGACATTGATCTTAAGGAGACCACGCCAACTACCTCTGCTGTCGAGCCTGCCCTAGCTGATCCGGCCCCAGCGAGCACACTTGCTGAGCCGGCGGTGGCCCCAGTTGCAGAAACTAAGACCGCCCCGACTATAGGGCCGCCAACACCGGCTGACCAAGGGGCGGTTGCTGAAGCCACTGTTCCAGTCCCTGAGCCGGCGCCCGTTGTCAAAACCGTCACTGCAGCTCCTGAGCCCACTCCGGATGCCCAGGAGGCCGCCGAGTTGGGGGCCAGGACCCCGTCGCCATCCTGGTCACCGTCATCGTCGTCATCGTCGGTGCTGTCCCTTCCTTCAGACAAACCTGACCTCCCCAGGATCAAGGCTCCTCCGCGCAAGTTTCCGAGGATGTTCCGCTGGACGGTGCCCGACAGAACTGCGCGGAGCTACAAGCACGATGAGGCGGCGGCAGAAAGGGAACGAGAAGACTTGCTTTGTGCCACAATCGCCGCGTCCCAGGGGATTCAGGTACGATTTCCTTTGTATTGGAATCTCAGTAGTGTTTCTTGACGCTTGACTCTGCTTCGACTTGTTACTCCCCGAGCAGAAGGTTGTCGATCACTCGGAGAAGATGCACGAGGTGCTGACCTGAGTTGCCCCCCAGCTCCAAGAATTGGAGCAGCTCCAGGCCTTGAAAGCCGAAGTAGAGGGGCGCAGCCAGGAGAGGGAATCATGGCTGAGGGAGGCTGTTACCTAGCTCAGGAGTGAGAATTAGGACCAAGCCAAGAAGATAAGAGGTGAGCCTCTAGAATACTTCTTCCTCACCAAATCCTTAATATGTTTCTCCAGCTGTATTATTTCCTGACTGCCCAGTTGTGTCTTGACCGTAACGTTGAGTTCTTGACTAATCTGTCTTGCAGCCCTCAAAGCCGAGTTGAAGACCCGAACGAAGGGAGAAGAACAGCTGAAGGAGGCTGAGGGAGCTAGGGCCGAGCTTGAAAAGGACAAGGCCGACTGGACAAAGGCCAAAACCGAGCTTGAGCTAGAGAAGGCCGAGTTGAAAAAGGGCAATACCAAGCTCGAGAAAGAAAAAGTTGAACTGGAGAAGGCCATAGCCAAGTGGGAGGCCAACTACAAAAGTAAGTCTCCGCCCTGACAATAACCTTAGCCAATCCATTAATTACTCCATCTGCAACTTTGCTTAACAAGTTTTTTTGTTGGTGAACCCGGGTAGCCACTAGAGCCAATTCCTAGATCCAGTTTCAGGCTTTCGCAGAGGAGATCTGGGTAGTCAAGGAGTCACGGGAAACCCATGGCGAGTCCGTGAAAGGGCTCCTTGACCTAATAGATCCTCGTCCTATGGGAACCAGTTCCAGCACAATCTTCCAACTGGAGGAGCACCTTAAAGATGCACCGAGTGCCCTGAAGAGGTATTTGAATGAGCATGTTATTGCCGGCGTGGCCCAGACCCTGGCAATGACCAAGTCCATCTACCCATGGGCAGATGTTGAGGCCATCGGGGAGGGGTTTGCCAAGGAGACCACTCCTGAGGAGGCACTGGAGCTGATAGCCAAGGCGAGGCCGACTGCAGAGATTATCACCCGGGACCTGGGTATGTAAAAACAGTATATCATGCAGTCGGTGTGTATATAAGTTTTTGTAAAAACATGTGTAAATATATGTGCAATGCCGCCAAGCTTTGAATTATTACTCAGCTGTCATTCGCTTTACCCGACTGTATAGTCTGCGCCGAGTTGGTCTATAGGAACTTTGATAAAATCGTTCACCGTGGGGGCGGCTACACTCGGGCAAACACAACAAAGTCGTTGCAAAACTTCATAACTTAAGTAAAATAGGCTCATATGTTATTGACAAAGCACATATAATACATGCCAGCCCCCGACTCACACTACTCGGTTGGAACAAGCGGCTTAGTGAGCAGGGAGGAAATGTACACATGGGAAAGTATAAAACTCAGGTATAGAAAGGACATAGCTGTTCTATATTCCATGAGTTGCTGATGAGGGCACCATCTTCGGTCTTCAGTTGGTAGGCGCCTGGCCGGGTAACCCCCCTATAATGAACGGCCCTTCCCAGATTGGGGATAGTTTATTCCTGTCTTTGGTGGTTTGTATTTTTCTTAAGACAAGATCTCCAACCAAAAAGGCACGGCCACCGACATTGCGATTGTGATAACGACGTAGGCCTTGAAGGTACCTTGCCGACTGGATTGTTGCGATATCCCTCACTTCTTCCAACTGATCTAGTTCGACCAATCGGGTGTTGTTTGAGATGTCTTCTAAGTAAGCCCGAACTCACGGAGAGCTGAACTCTAACTCGGTTGGTAGCACAGCCTCAGCACCATAGACCGAAAAGAAAGGGGATTGCCTTGTAGCCCGACTACCGTGGTTCTGAGAGACCAGAGAACAGATGGGAGTTCTTGTACCCACTGGCCCGCGTATGGTTGTAGTCGGTCGAATACCCTGGCCTTGATACCTTGTAAGACCATACCATTGGCTAGTTCAACCTGCCTGTTGCTCTGTAGGTGTGCCACAGACGCATAGCAGATCTTGATGCCGAAGTCGTCACAGAAATCTTGAAACATGCCGCCCATGAACTGAGTACCGTTGTCGGTGATGATGCGGTTAGGGACCCCGAATCGGTATAATATACTCATGATGAAGTCCTTTGCTCGTGTCGCTGTGATGGTTGCAACGGGTTTGGCCTCAATCCACTTGGTGAATTTATCCACTACGATGAACAAGTATGTGAACCCTCCTGGCGCTTTCTTGAAAGGCCCGACCATGTCAAGCCCCCATGCTGCGAAGGGCCAAGAGATTGGGATTTTTTGGAGTTCTTGGGCTGGGAGATTGGTTTGTCTTGCGTAAAACTGGCAACCCTCGGATGTGCGAACAATGTCTTTGGCATCTGTTACTGCTGTTGGCCAGAAAAATCCCTGCCGGTAAGCCTTTCCAACTAACGTCCTGGATGCGGCATGGTTGCCACATACGCCCGAGTGGATCGAGTGCAGGATTTGCTTGCCCTCCTCGGTGGTGACACAGCACATGAGGACCCCGGATGCACTTCTTCGGTACAGGTCTTCTCCGACGACTGAGAAACTCTTGCTTCAACGTTTGATTCATTCGGCTTCACTGCGATCTTCTGGGAGTTCATCGTCCAGGAGAAATTTGAGAACGGGAGTCCGCCAATCTTGACATATGTGCAGCACCTCGTTTGTAGACGGGGTAGGTTCGCCTCCCGACTGCTCTGGCACTTGTTTCTTCTTGACTGATGGCTCCATAAGTTGCTCAACAAAGATCCCTGTCGGGACTGCTTCTCGCTTGGATCCCATATTTGCCAATTCGTCTGCAGCGTCATTGTATTGTTGTAAGACGTGTGTTATCTCCAACCCGTCAAACTTGTTTTCCAGCTTGCGGACCTCCTAACAGTATGCCGCCATGGTATCGTCGAGACATGTCCAGTCCTTCATGACTTGGTTCACCACGAGTTGAGAATCCCCGCGCACAACCAGTCGACGTATGTCGAGTGATATAGCAATGCAGAGCCCATGGATAAGTGCCTCGTACTCGGCGATATTGTGTGAAGCCGGGAAGTGGATTTATAAAATGTACTTGAGTTTTTTGCCGGTGGGGGACGTTAGTACGACGCCAGCCCTGGCACCGCCGATCCGTAGAGAACCGCCGAAGTACATTGTTTAGTACTCTAGCTTTGCTGTTGATGTAGGCATTTGAACTTCCGTCCACTCGGCCACGAAGTCGGCTAGAGCTTGTGATTTGATTGCTGTCCATGGTTGAAAGGTGATGTCGAATGCTGTCAACTCAAGCGCCCATTTAGTGATTCGGCCAGTGGCCTCGTGATTATGCAGGACGTCCCCGAGTGGAAATGATGTGACCACCGTGACTTGATGTGCTTGGAAATAGTGCACCAGCTTCCGGACAGTGATGAGTAGGCCATAGAGCAGCTTCTGGACCTGCGGGTATCTCGTCTTCGAGTCGGCAAGGACCTCGCTGACAAAGTAGACTGGCCGTTGGACTTTTTGGATGTAACCCTGTTCGGATCGTTCGACCACCAGCACCGTGCTGACTACCTGAGTAGTTGCCGCTAGATATAGCATTAGCGGTTCTTGGGGCATGGGTGATGCCAACATGGGGGGTGATGTAAGAAAGTGCTTGAAGTCTTCGAAGGCTTGCTGGGCTTCGGGACTCCACTGGAAATTGTCTGCTTTCTTCAATAGCTTAAAAAAGGGCATGCCCCGTTCGCCCATTGGGAAATAAACCGGCTGAGTGCCGCCGTGCAGCCTGTCAGCTTCTGGATGTCCTTTTGGTTAGTCGGGTGAGCCATATTCATAATTGCGTTGACTTTCTCCGGGTTGGCCTCGATACCGCGATGCGAGACGATGAAGCCGAGTAACTTGCTAGATGGCACACCGAAGGCGCACTTTCCGGATTCAACTTCATCTTGAATCTTCGAAGATTTTGGAAGGTCTCTTCCAAGTCAGCGATAAGGTCTTCTTTGGCCTTGGTCTTGATCACCACATCATCGACGTAGGCTTCCACGTTGTGCCTGATCTGAGTGTGCAGACACCGCTGAATTGCGCGTTGATACGTTGCTCCATCATTTTTCAGACCGAACGGCAAGTGATGTAGCAGTACGCTCTAAACAGTTTGATGAAAGACATTTTTAAGCAGTCCTCCTCCTTCAGGCAGATTTGATGGTATCCCGAGTAGCAGTTGAGAAAGCTGAGAAGTTCGCACCCCGCAGTTGAAGCCACCACCTGGTCTATTCTTGGTAAACCAAATGGATCCTTGGGGCACGCTTTGTTGAGATCGGTGTAGTCGACGCACACGCACCATTTACCATTTTTCTTCCAGACAAGAACTGGGTTTGCCAGCCAATCCGGGTGATAGACCTCTTTGATGAACCCGGCTACGAGAAGCTTGGTTATTGTTAACGCCAAAATTTGGCATGATTCGCGTCGGACTCGGTTAAGGAAAGAAGTGATATCAGCCGTTGGGAGCTAATCCAGAAGAAGCCGGATTCGGGAAGGAATCGTGAAGACCACGCTATGGCAGTTAATTACTTTATCTATTAGATAGTTTTATCTTTTAGGAAACCTGATCTCTTGTCCGATCAGGTCTGTTAGTTTTCCTTTTCTAGTTAGGAAAGTCCTGTTCCGTGTCCTATAAGGACTCATGTAACTCGGGGTATAAATACGTACGCCCGGGCACCTTGTAAATTATCCACACAGATCAATCAAATTCGGCGCATCGCCACCCTTTCGACGGGTTCTTGCTTCTCGAGCGGGGCTGCATCGGTTAGGTCCGAACTCCTGCAAGAGGGTAAGACTCGTCACCCCTTACCCAGGTGTATCTGCCCTGTCTACGGCTGCATCGGTTCGGTCCGACCTCTTAGGCCGATCAGGTACACCACATCACGTGTGCGTAGATCTTATCAGCTTACTGGGGGCGATTTATCATCAGTTCGTGCTGCATCGATTGGGTCCGACCTACTGAGCTGCCAGCGATAAATCATTCCTGCTAGGTTGATGATTTTTGCGCAAGTGTCTTATCGGAATGTATAGCCGATAAGTTATCTTATTACATTACAGTTGCATTAGGTCTATCGGCTTGTTGAGGTTCCTTTATTATTATTAATCTGTGCTGCATCAGTTAGGTCTGAACTACTAGATTGATAATAATAGATTTATCCTTGTCGAGCCGATCGGTGTATATGCAACGTTCTATCAGAGTGCTTAGCCGATAGGTTATCTTTTTATAAAGCCGACTGTATTATCTTTACTATTTTGGTCATCTATATTATCATCGGTTTTCTAGCCGATGCACATGTGTTTCCTTGGCAGTCGGCTAGCTTACTATTCTGCCTATCTATTTTATCATCGGCTTCTAGCCGATGCACATGTTATACTGACAGCTTATCTATTTGCTTATAGCGTTATCGGTTTCCTAGCCGATACACATGTGCCATCGGCCATCGGCTACAAGGAGCCTACATCAGTCCGTATCAGCCGATAGCCGATGTGCAATTGCTGCTGACCCGGGCACGAGCACAAGCGAGGACCCGGGAGCGAGGACCTGGGCACGAGGACTCGGGCACGGGCACGAGACCCGGGCTGGACAGCTGGGGCCCGAACAAAGTTTTATCATCAGCTTTCAGCCGATGCTCAGGCATTCCTTCGGCAATCGGCTAGCGGGATTCTTATTGGCCGATTGAATCCCTGAGCTAATATTCTCCTTGTCAATTGCGGGGTCAAATTGACTGGCACGCCTACGAACCTCAAATAATTTAGGACCTGCACTGGAGCTAAGCAGATCTCCCAGGCCTTCGCGTGTCTCTAGGCGCCGAACCAGATCGTCAGCAAGCTTTTTGGCACACCCGGCGGTTTTCGGCGTCAACAGTTATCTCCTCTCAAATAGCATCTTTATGGTCTTGAGCGCAGGGCCGCAGCCGTTGCTTGACTGGCTTGGTGTCTGTCTTTACGTTGAGGGCGTGCTCGATCACCTCCCTTGGTATGCCTGGCATGTCAGACGGTTTCCACGCGAAAATGTCTTTGTTGGCTTGGAGGAAGGTGACGAGCATGTCTTCCTATTTGGGGTCGAGTCCGGTCCCGACTAGAGCAGTCTTGGAGGGGTCGGAAGGGTCCAGGGGGATCTTCTTCGTGTCCAAGTTCGCTGAAATTCCCGACTTTGCTGCTTTTTTGGCTGGAACTGGGTCTTCCTCAACTTCTGTTGTGACGGCTTGCCGAATGCTGTTGCGCCCGACTGCCGCCTCTTGTGACTGAGCCAATTCGCAACTCTCCTTGTCACAGGTAAAGGCTTGCTTAACATCGTTGTGGAGGGAGAGGACTCCTGCTGGCCCTGGTATCTTGAGCACCATGTATGTATAGTGCGGTATCGCCATGAACATGGCGAGCGCCGGTCGTCCGAGTATCACGTGGTACGCGGTCTTGAAGTCGGCGACCTTGAAGCAGATGTTCTCCGTGTGGAAGTTATCCCACGTGCCGAAGGTGACTGGCAAGGTGATCTGCCCGAGTGGTGTTGAAGACAGGCCAGGAATTATCCCGAGCGTGCTGCCTCCGTCTATAAGAACCTTCTTCAACTTGATTTTCTTGACGACCGGGTCCAGGATGAGTGGATAGCGTCTCGGGTGCGAAACCCGATCTGGATGATCGGCGCGGGCGAACGTGATGGACGTCTCTGACCAGCGCAAATATTGGGGGGCGTCTACTGTAGAGATTGCGTTGACATCGCGTGCTGTTAGCTTCTGCTTCCGCTTGGATTCATACACAGATGGCCCTCCGAAGGTGTGGTTGAGCTCGGCTTGGGGATCTTAAAAATCGTCAGCCGGGCCTTGATCTGGCTTATCTTTGTCCTTATCGGTGCCAGATGATGAAGCCTGCTCGGAAGCAAACTTCTTGAGCATGAAGCAGTCTTTGGCCGCTTGCTTGCCTTTGGGGTGGAAGGGGCAAGGCCCATTCATGACTTTCTGGTAGTCGTTATTGCATTGGGGCCGCGACTGAGTTCGCTCCAAGTTGGCCACCTCGTTGTCCGACTTCCACTTACGGTTGCCGGTCTTATTTTGTGATGGCTCGTTGTCGGCTTTCGCCTTCTGGTCCTTGTGCCGGGACTCCTTCTTCTCGTCAAGGGCCTCGGCGACCGCTTCAGCCGAGTCAGCGTATTTGTTTGCCATGTCAAAGAGAGCCCGGATGGAGGATGGTGGTTTCCAAGTGAACTTCACGATGAACGGGGAGTCCTTTACTCCCTTGCGGAAGGCGGCGATGACAGCCTCGTCCTTGATCATTGGGATTTTGTTGCGCTTCTCGGAGAACCTCTGGATAAATTCGCGTAGAGACTCATTCTTCTTCTGGTGCAGTTGATATAGATCATGCTCGGAAGACGGCCTCTCGTAGGTCCCTTGGAAGTTAGTGATGAACCGCTCCCTGAGTTCTCCCCAGGAACCGATTGACTGCCTTGGGAGCCCTGTTAGCCCTGTCCTCACCGAGTCGGCTAGTGCAACTGGGAGGTAGTTAGCCATGGCTTTGTGGTCACCACCGGTAGCTCGAATTGCTAGGGTGTATACGGTGAGTCAGGACTCGGGGTTGGTTTTACCATCATATTTCTCGATCCCCGTACGGCTTGAAGCCCGATGGCCAGTCAACGTCCTGGAGCTCATGGGTGAAAGCTGGAACGCCTTCGTCTTCATGAGGGCTTCAGCTCCAACCGCGGCAGTTAAACCGCTCGTGGTGAAGACCGAAACGCTCGTTCTCGTCCTCCAGTCGGCAGCGTAAGATGTAGATCTACGGCGCCACTGAATCTGCGTGAGAGATTGACGATCTCTCCCCTTCCTAGCCCAACCCGAGCTGGCTCAAGGCCTAGCGCGAGTCAGACACCGAAGGAGAGAGTTGTCCCAAAGCTCGGCGAGGTTGAAGATTGTTGCATTAGATTGATGATAGCTGGCGCAGCGTCTTGTGAGCCGACTGGCGTGGAGTCGGCTGGTTCCTCGGCCGGTTGGATTGGATCTGCGTTGGCCAAGGTGAGATTGCCGATCTGGTCAGCGATGAAGTCGAGGCTTCCGAAGGTTATTGTGTCTCTAGGGGAGAATTTGTCGCCGTCAACTCCTGATGTAGGATCCATCGAGATTGTTGGTGTAGATCTCGCCGAAGCCCCTACCTGGCGCGCCAACTGTCGATGTTTTACACCGGCAATATGAATATGGGGCTACTCGGCAGATGAAAACTCGGTGGATTGCAAAGGAACACAAAGAGATTTTATACTGGTTCAGGCCCTCGATGTGAGGTAATACCCTACGTCCAGATGTGGTGGTATTCCTTTGAGGATTTATGTTGATCAATGATCTTCTGCCCTTAGGGGGTGCCCTGCCTCCTCTTATATACCGGGGGACAAGGGTACAAGGTAGGAGTCCCAGCCGGATACGGCCAAGGGATTTCCTTCTTAGAGATACATCTTACCCGACTAGGACTGTATATTCCTTTTTGTACAAGGCAAAGTCTATCGGGTGCTACTATATCTCTAATTACAAGTCTCGGCCCATCCTCTATCCGAGTGGCCCATATGCTTGTGATGAGGTACCCGGGGCCCATGGCCTCCACAACATGGACAGATCCTCGGCGATGGCCTCAGCAATGGGCCTGACCTAGCTAATTAACTCTAATCCCTCCTCCGAGGTAGTGCCTTCAACAAAGCCCTCTCCGATGGCCTCAATGTCTACCCGGGGGTAGAGAGACTTCGTCATGGCCAGCGCTTGGGCAATCCCCACGGCGATGCACACGGATGAGTATTTCTTTAGCAGAGTAGGGGCCTCTTCAAGGCGCTGCACCACTTGGGAGATGGAGCTGGAGCTAGGCCCGACTAGGCTAGGCTGCATAATATCTAATAAAGTATTCGCGGAATCAACTATGATGTTTCACGACTCCTTTATTATTTTAATCTCTTTAGCAAAAGCGTCAAATTGGATCTGTGAATTTGCTTTGAAGGCTACTCACATAGAAAAGAGGCATCAATAAATCTGGATATCTAGTCAGACGGAGTACCGAGCAGATATGAAGCTTACTTGCATACTTGGTGTCCACTTTGGACTTCGCCTTCTCGAGCTCATTCAGCTCCTTCTTCAGGCGTTCCATCTCTAGGGACTGGTTGTTCAGGTTTGTCTCTAGAGCTACGGCCAAACAAAGTTGAAGATCAACAATGTAGGAAGATTGGTTTGAGGTTACTCGGGCAAAGAAGAAACATACCTCTGATGGTCCCTGTCTGCGCCTAGTTCTCATCCCTGAGCTTGTTCACTGAATCCTTCAGCCACTCCTCCCTCTCCTTGCTAGTCTTCTCCAAATCATCTTTGGCAATCTGGAGCTGGTGGAGTTGAGTGAGCTGAGGGGCAAGTTGGGACAGGACTTTGCCCATTCTCTCGGATCGATCGACCACTTGCTGCACAAGATACGTTGAAGTCAGACAAGACAAGCAACAATGGCAGAAAATTCTGAGGAACTACAAGCCAGCAAACATAATCAGATGGATTATATACCTGGATATGTCGATGCTTTGCACCGGCAATAATACTATGGGGGTACTCGGCGAACTGGAATTCGGTGGATTGCAGAGGAACACGAGGGAATTATACTGGTTCAGGCCCTCAAGGTGAGGTAATACCCTACGTCCAGTTGAGGTGTTATTCCTCTGAGGTGGATTTGTGATCAATGATCTCGGTTGCCCTCATAGGGCGCCCTGCCTCCCTTTATATACTAGGGGACAGGGGTACATGGTAAGGATCCCAGTCGGATACGACCAAGGGATTTCCTTATTAGAGATAGAATCCTATCCGACTAAGGCTATGTTTCCTTATTGTACAAGGCACAGCCTGCCGGGTGCTATCTTATCTCTAATTACATGATCTGGCCCATCTCTATCCGATGGCCCATGTGCTTGTAGTGAGGTACCCGGGGCCCACGTGGCTCCCACAGGGATACTTCTTGATGCAGCGATGGCAGCCTCCACTAGCTTGAGTCGCTCCCTCTAGGCAGCTTCCTCGTTGTGCTCGAAGGTTTGCTCTTCCCCCTCCAGTGTAACCCCAGTAAAATGTCTGGGGGAAGTTTGGTGGACGAGCCTCAAGCCTAGGGAGGTCGTCGTTGTCGGAAGAAAAGTGGAGGAGAAGGAGTCCTGGGCCTTGGATCGATCGGTGTGTTGTAGGGCTTTGGCGAGCTCAGGACGGATGTCTGCCATGGTGTCCTGACTGGGTGAGGCCTGCGGCCCAGCCCAAGTGGATTGTTTTCAACCTCAAGGACTGCGACACACTCAGCCCAAGCTGCGTCACTGTGTTTTGGCCTTAGTTGGGACGGGAGTGGCTACAGGGTTGATGCGCTGTCCCCTTGGGATCAGCTCACTTGGCTTCCTGCCAGAATCACTCAGCAATCAATAAATTACTCAAGATTTTGTAAAGACTGAAGATTTTCATACCTTTTGGAAGTCCTAAATCTCCACCCCGATGCGCTAGGAGTGGACGTAGTTGGCGATGGGCCCGAAGGCTTGCTCGGCGGCAGAGTGCTGCTGGCTGTCGGGCTCGTGGGCGTGCAGGTGGTGGTGGAAATCTTGGCCCAGTTGGCACCGTACTTAGTGCAGCCGACTAGGGCATGGCGGTAGTTGGCAGCACGATTTTGGGCTGTTGATCCTAGGGCTGTGGTGCTGGGGTCTCTGATCATCGGACCGCCTGATGCCTTACTCGGCGTGTCTTTCTTTTTGGCCTGATCCGCCACTGGTCGCTTCCCAGCCCTTTTGGACTAGTTGGCTGATGAAAGGCTAGCCAACTGATTTCCTAGCCCCACTGGCCGACTGCCTTGTGGGTTAGAATCAAAAATCTCAAAACGAATTCCTACAAGTATCAAGCATCAAGGAAAGCTCGATTGAGCAACATTCATACCACACATCACAGATGGATATCAAGACAAGTATTACACAAGACATTACCTTCGGCTGAGGCCTATCTTTGCAGTATGGTTTGGTGGCTCGCTCAGCGTCTAGAGTCTTGACGACTCCATTGACGAAATAGCCAAGCAAGGCGTCGGTGATGACATCCTTGTTGACAAAATTAGTGCTCTCCCGAGTTGGATCGTTCTTCCCCTGGCAATCATTGACAAGATGATTCCTGGCCTTCAGAGGTCAAATCCGTGGGTTCTGGAACGTCCTAGCCACCTAGGGACCGGTCAGCCCCATGTTCTTCAGCGCATTGATCTTCTCCAGCAGCAGGTGCACCTGAACCATCTCAACTTGCGATGGTATGGCGGTCTAGCTCTCCCGAACGGCAGGGGGTTTTCTAGAATAGAAAAGAGGCAAGGAGGGCTCAAGATTGGAGCAGTAAAATCACTCCTGATGCCACCCCTTCAATGAAGTCTTTAGGGGAACATGGAGATAGGCCTTCTTCATCTCGTTGCCGAGCTAAAGGCCTCCTCCCCCCTATCACTTGGATTTTGATTTGGAGAGTTGCAGCTTGACATGAAAAAGAAAACGAAAGAGGTTGAAATAGGGATCGATCCCTAGAAAGGCCTCGCAGAGGGTGATGAAGATCGAGATGTGGAGAACGGAGTTGGGGTTGAGATGGTAGAGCTCAATCTAGTAATCCCAGGGAGCCTACGGAGGAAATTGGAAGAAGGAAGAGCGAGACCGCAGTCGAAAAAAGAAGCAAAGACCACGGTCTCATGAGGACCGAGAGAGGGGATTGACCTCACCGGTGGTGGGACACCAGTTGATGATCTCCTTTGGTTGGAGGTTTTTCTTCCTCTCCAGGAGTGCCAGCTTCGTCGTGCAGTAGTTGAACGTCGGCCAAGCTCCAGATGGCATGGCGGGGATATTGAACAGCGCCCTCGGCATGTTTGGGATGAGGAACTGGGCAAGAGGGCTTCCGGACAATGAGAATCGAAGCGGGAGTGGAGATTTTCACAGATTCCTAGGAGGGAGCTCGAGCTACAGGAAACCCTAGCTTGTGCAGGTGCTGAAACGATTTGGCAAATTGGGGAAGAAAAGGGAATCTTTTCTCTCTCCCACCGCTTTATAGGCTTGCGCTGGGTAAGAAGGCTTGGGCCGGCTTGCTCAGTAATGGTTCCGTAAGAATATGATTCCTAAATGCATCCTATTGGGTCGACCGCTCGCTGTGTTAAAATCACAATGCAGATGCTATTTTATAAGAACCGATTAAAATAATCAGATATGCTTCATGTTAAGCTTGATTGCTAGACACATGTGTTCAGATATCTGAATTATTTACCAAGTATTGAGGATATATCCTTATAAGGATCAATTGCCGATCTCTATTAAAATTGGGGATGTAGGTATCTCTCAAGAACACCTCACCACATATTGGGTTAAATCCATAAAGTGGTACTTGGCTTACATGCTTAGCCAAAATTGTCTTAAGTAAAAATATTTCTAACTGATATGATGCTGAAGAACCCTATTCCTGAGAAATATATCACTTGGGAAAGATTTAAAGGTTAAAGATCGTTGACTTTATAATTAATTGTTTCATAATTAAGCACAAAGTCGGGGGCTACACCTAACAGGTGCGCCCATTCGACGCACACTATTCATATTTTTCTATGAAGCCCTTTATAGCCTCGTTGCCAGCTGATATGAAGCAGGACTTAGCGAAAAGGTACTTGGACAGTGGGTACTCGGGAGCAAGGCACTCAGGAAATCTTCACCAAGGAGGATGAGCACTCGGCACCAGCTGTGACTCAACTGTAAAGGTCTTAGGGGTTGTTGTGGAGGCCATTGGCCCCAGGTACCTCATAAGGAGCTTTGTGGCCACTTGGATAGAGAATGGGCCTAATCCTGTAATTAGGGATACAACAGGACTCGATGCGTATTACCTTGTATGATAAGGAAAGGGATATAGTCCTAGTCGGGTATGTTGTATTCTTAGAAGGAGATCCCTTAGTCGGAGTCTGACTGGGATCCCTATCATGTAGCCTCACCTATTTAGTATATAAGGAGGGGTAGGGAGCCCCTCGAGGCAAGAGCACAATCTCATCAGAGAAACCTCAAAGGCAATACACAACAGCTGGAATTAGGGTATTACCTCACCTTGAGGGCCTGAACCAGGATAAACTCGTTTTGTGTTCCTTTGCAATCCATCAAGTTTAGGTCTCACGAGTAGCCCCATATTATTATTGCCGATACAAAGCATCGACATAGTCATTTTCTCCTCTTTTCCTCTATTAGTTTATCTCCACTTTGTTAGACACATCCATCCACTTATCTCTGCATGAATATGCTCATCACACCTTATACCTTGGCTTTTCCGAGCCGTTCATGTCCTATAGTCATCCACTTCCTCTCGGGAAGCCTACTCTACGATGCCATACGGCATCCCAAGTCACACAGGCCCGTTTCAAACCACCTAGGTCATCCATCAGTCACACAGACTGACTCTAGCAACGATTCCCATTCCCACAAACCATTTTTCACAAAGCACAGGAAAGCAAACCTATGCTAAGAGAATCACCTCACGTTTGCCCTTAACCATGGGCACGGCTGTTCGAACAGTTTAGCTAAACTCTATAGAGATTGCATGCTTTACCCACACGACACGAAACTTACACCAAGTACTGGCCGGTACGGGAAGTTTGTGACAAGGACTTTCCAAAGCTAACCCATGAATATCCCATGCCACATAGTTGGTCAAGTCCACAACAAGCATTAGGCAAGAAGAGCCATCATCTACTCAGGATACACCGATGATACTCCTACACTTATAGGTACCATGATCGCCACGTATAAAGGCAAGTGCCACAAAGGGCTATTATCAGAAAATCAGAACACACAACATCGTCTCCTCATCCCCGGCATTCCACAACCACTGGCATACAAGATAAACATGAATTAACAATTACTTTTCTAAGGGTATCCCACAATACCTGTGTGGTTGCACTGTACGATGCTTGGATGGAATTCTCCAAGGAATCGATCCTTATATGCGAATATGGAACCAAACCACACAGGCAAACATACCGCATCGCGAGCTTTCACAAACCATCCTTTTTCTTTTTAAATCCATCGACACTGAGTGTCGGGTTTTCCAAAACAATTACCAAACCATTTTTCCCAAAGTCGTCATTCATCAGTGCATGTGGGGGTTTGTTTGATACCCATGCTCAAAGAGCATGGATACAGAGGTGCTATTTTAGTGGAGCGACAAGGAGTTTAACAGTTTACAACATCCTATGGAAAGTAATGCAACTAATAGGTAGGTCTGTCGATTGCACGCAAATCGAGGTTGATCAAATTAAGGTGTACATTAATTATGCAATTTTGTAATCAACACACTCCATAAAATTAGGAGAAAAATGATCGAAGAGTGGCTTGCCTTGATCATGGTCATCAATCCTTTGAAATCCTCATGTCGGGCAAATTTCCAAAAACATCCGCTATGCGATTCACGAAAGAATACCAGAAGAAACCGCACAAAACCCTATAAATATAATAATAGCATTATAAACTAATAGTACCATTGGGTAGATCTCAATTTTAGAAAAATTATGGAAGTTGAACGAGTCAAACGAACTTACCGTTGAGGATTTAGGAATTTTTGAAGATTAATTTATTTCTTGGAAAAAGGAAAAAGGATTATTGGAAAAGGTAGTGAATATTCTTTTGGACTATTTCCCCACGGGGGCACTAACACATGGGGCCCGCTGTCAGTGAGAGGGGGAGAGGGAATGAGTCTATGGTCTACGGTACGCCGGGTCCAAGTAGTAGAAGAGGGAGGTGGTAGGTGGACTGGACTCACATGGGAAAGTGCACGGTGGACCGGGAATCTTGGGCCCACATGTCGGTGACTTGCTTCAATGTGGACTGAGTTCACGAACGGGGGGCCGGGGTGGATGACGCAGCAGCAGAGTCACGTGCCAGGCTGTGACGTGGCTCCTACATGGCAAGCCACGTCAGATAGGGTTGGGGAGGGGAGGCCAATGTGGGGACCACTTGTTGGTGTCTCTTCCCCACCTTTTTGTTTTCTTCCTTTTTTTGCCTTCTTTTCACTTCTCTCATTCCTCTTCCTCTCTTTTCTTCTTCGCATCGGTGTAGGAGACTGGCGCAGGCATGAGCGATGGTGACGGTAAAAGCAACTGGCGACCGGCGGTAGGAGGAGCTCAGCAGCGGCCGACGGAGGACAACGGTTGGAGGGGAGTGGGGAGAAGAAAGGCCGGCATGTTGAGGTGGCCGACTTGGCGATAAGAAGACAAAGCTTGTGATGAGCTTCGGTGGAGGAAGAAGCCATGGCAGGGGAGATCGGCGGAGCGATGGTGGTGGGGAAGAAAAAGCAGCGGCACCAGGTTTTATAGCTACAGTGAGGAGGGCGAGGACAGCGTAGCACCATTGCCTGCCTTCAATGCGTCATGGTGGAAAAGGATGGGTTGGGGGAGAAGTTGACTTCCCACTGGTCCAAAGGGAGTAGCGGCAGGCAGCGCGCGACGTGGCCTTTGGACTCGCAGTCCATCGGGCACCTTGGCGTGTGATGGTGTTGGCAGCGGGGTAAGCGACCGCAGAGGATGACGCGAGCAGCATAGGTGGTCGTACGCGTGTGCGTCAGCGTTGGCGAGATTCGCGCAATAGTTGGCGCTACAGGGTGAGGGCTAGGTCTCATCAGCGGTGATGGAGATGGGACAGCGCGGTGTGGCGCAAGCGGTGGCACGCAGCGAGGATGGTAGGACAGCGGCCGGTTGTCAAAGGGGATGGGGCCCACTCTGTGCAGGGGATGGCTGCGAGGGATCACATCGGGGAGGATGGCGACAGGGCAGTAGCTGGCGTGACGTGTGAGAGCTTGGACAAGACCCGGTGAGGCTTGCAGGAACATCGGTGGCATCTTCGGCGCCACGGTATGGGTGGTGGCACAGGGCATGGGCACGTCGGGTCACCTCGGCATGGGCGATATGCCCTCGCATGGGTGTGAGGTACGAGCTTCCCGGCGAGAGTCACAACAGGGATTGCTCGTCTCGACATTTCCTTGAACAGGTGGTGTGCGCGTGCGGCTGGCTCGGGGAAGAAGGCGAGTGCACCGACAGATGGGCACAGGCGACTATCTTATTTGTTTGGGTGGGGGTCACAGTTGGCATGCGCGCGGAGCGGTTAGAGTGGATGGGTGAGCAGCTCGGGTGGCTACGGGCCATGGGCCAGAGCTTGTGTGCAGTGGCCTCACAGCGCTGGGCCGAGGGAGAGAAAGGCGGGCATGGGTACAGCTCGGTTGGGCCAGTGTCCTGTGGAGGGAAGGAGGGAGCTGGCCGGGCCAATTCTGTTGTGGCCAAACAAGGAAGAGAGGGAGAAGGTGAGGGGAAAGGAGGGAGTGGCTAATTGGGCCGGGCCTGGAAGGAGGGGGAATGGCTTGGGAGCATAGTAGACTTTGTTAATTTCCAGAGATTTTATTGGGGATGAAAAGTGAATTTTTAATTTGAGATTTGAATTGAAGCTTGACGTTTGAATCCATGGATTTTTATAGAGGTCCTCAGGTCTTTGAAAAAAAATCTCTTGATCGAATCTTTGGTATTTAAGATGGAGCTTTAGTTTGTATGGAAAGGAGAACCAATAGGGAGAATTTTAGAAGGGTCATTCGAGTTTAGATGAATTCTTAGAAATTTTCCGTAGTTTCAAAGGGATCCTTCAGGGGTGAAAATTTTGAGGGAATTCTGGTAGAACAGAAATGGAGTTCAACGGAAATGATTTCTGAGATGGGATTTCAGGATGAGATCTTAGGGTTGCTTTCATTTATTTTCTGGGATTGTTTTGAATATATAGTTGGAGTGTTTTGAATAGATCTCTGAATTGAACTTTGGCATATGGATTCACAAGTACCCTTAGATTTCTAAAGAAGAGTATTTTGACAGAAACCGTTGTAATTTCACAAGAACTTTGAAATTTGAAAGGGTTTGAATATACATGAGGGGAGGATGGAAAGGGGGGAAATCGAGGGATTTCGAGGAAATCTTTGGACTGAATTTAGTATTAGAAATACAGAGGCTTTTCAAGGGCATAGGAAATTCTATTGGGATAGATCTTGAGATAAGGGGGTGAGGGAACTCGAATAACTTTGGCTGGGGTTTAGGACGGTTATTTGGATCTTAACATTCAAGAACCCGGGCTTATGCTTTTAGAGGGAAGAGCATGGATTGAAATTTGAATTTGGAGGCGAGGCTTTAATAGGGAGGAAATCTTGGGCAAGATTTTTGGGACTACAAGTATGTCTTCTTTTGAGATTTTGGTACTTGATCCTAGATACAGACAAAGAGCCAAATTTTTGAATGTAGGATTTCATTAAAATAGTTTCAACGGTTACACGGATATCAGGGTGTCACAATGTCACTTGTACTTATGATAATCTTCGGTTCTAGGAGGTCAAGGACGGCCACGCTCGACTGCGGCTACGAGGTCTTCAGATTTCTGTTTCTGGTCCCTTATTCGAGATGGTCTAGCATCATCCGACTCGTGTCGGTCTCTTTGTCGAGACTTTTCATCTTGCAACTCGGCCACGGCTTCAGTCGAGTAGGCGTAAATGTTGGCCATCTCAAAGAGGCCTTTGACTGTAGTTGGTGTCTTGCTGGTAAACTTTGTGATGAAAGGGAAATCCATGACTTATTTGCAAAAGGCTGCGATGATCATCTCGTCCTTGATCTTGGGAATCGTGTTCTTTTCGGAGAACCATTTGATGAAGTTCCGAAGTGACTCATTCTTCTTCTGATGAATTTGGTACAAGTTGAACTCGGTGCCTGGCCTTTCGTAGGTGCCCTGGAAGTTAGCCATGAACCGGTCACGGAGTTCTCCCCAGGAATCAATCGACCCCCTTGGAAGCCCCGTTAGCGAGGTCCGTGCTGACTCAGCCAAAGCAATTGGAAGATAGTTGGCCATTGCCTTGTGGTCCCCTCTGGCATCTCGGATTGCCAAGGTGTAGATTGTGAGCTAGGACTTGGGATCTGTCTTGCCATCGTACTTCCCATTTCTAGTTGGCTTGAACCGGTTGGCTAGTCGACTCGACGTAGCTCGGGCGAGAAGGTAGAAAATCCATCATCCGAGTGACTTCTGTGATAGGGGGATTGTCGGGGCAGGCTTCGGCTCGTGATAGGGGAATTGTCGGGGCAGGCTCCAACTCCCACGACTGAAACAATTGTTGTGGAGGCCGAACCGATCATGCTCGTCTTCTAGTTGACGTTGTTCATCTTCTTTGCATTCATGATGGCGACCTTGAAGATCACGATGGAGATCGTGGCGTGGCCAATACCTGACATCTCTATTGCGCTGGCTATAGTCGTTGTTGGTCGTCATCACAATCGAATTGTGATTCATGTGGATGTTCAGACGGTCTTCGAGTGGAGTGGCCACCAAGCTCCTGCTTGCAGACCTTGAGGTGATGGAGTCGGACTTTGACTTGCTTGATGAGAGAAGAAGGGTCCTAGAGTCTTCCTGGTGTACTGTACTGCTGTTGCTGCTACCATCGTCTTGATCTTTGCAATCGTTGGTGTTGCCGCATGGTCAGGTTCCAGCTGTAGCGTGTCGAATGGAGTTGTTGTGGCCACAACATTCTGCTGGGAGTAAAAAAACACATCGTGGTCGCCCATCCTAGTCTAGAGGATGTCTTTTTTGGCTTGTCGCCTGTCTTTGTGCAATTGACGGTTGCGCGGATCTCGTTCGGCTTGTCGACATCTGTCTTCCTCGTCCTTTTGCTCACGTAGCCGGTGAGCTTCTTCCTCCTGTTGGTCACATAGCCAGCGAGCTTCCTGACTCAAGCTCTGATTCCCTTTTGTCACCATGAACACCTCACGGAGCGATGAAAAGTTTCCTGTACTGTCCTCTAACTGATCATCAGAGTCAAAAAATTGGAGCTGAGTGATAATGACCCCGACCTTCCTAGATCCAAACCCGACTTGCACAGGGCCATATCCGAGTCAAATTCTAGGGGATAGGGTTGCCTCGAGGTTGTCGGATCGAGGATGCTGCCTGAGGATGGTGTAGAAGATGGCTGCGGCATTGGCAAGGCCGAGTGAGGAGTTGATGATCTCATCTCCCCTAAATCTGATCTGGACTGGTGCTAGGCTATATCCGAGTCGAACCCTAGGAATGTGAGTTGCCTCTGGCACGGTAGATCGAAGTTGTTGCTAAAGCATGTTGTTGAAGATTGCCGCAGCGTTGCCAAGGCCAACCGGGGTGTGGTTGACCGAATCTCACTTTGATTGGTTCGTCTCTTACTCGGAAAGGGAAAGGTTGTAGAAGGCGTTGGCAAAAAATTCGAGGCTCCCGAAGCGGAAAGCCTTCCCAGGAGCAAAAGTGATGCTGGCGACTTCAGAGATTGGATCCATCGAGCTTGTTGAGATGATCTTGGTGCTTTGCCCTACCTGGCGTGTTAATTGTCGATGTTTTGTATCGGCAATATTGAATACGGGGCTATGCATTAGACCTAAAGTTGGATGCATTCAAAAGAGAAAGAGATTTAGATAGGTTCAGGCCCTTGGCGAGAGGTAATACCCTACTCCTGTTTGTGGTGGATTGCTTTCGCTTGTGTATGAATTCTTACCCCGAGGAGGCTCCCTTCCTCTCTTATATATGTCGAGGGGCGAGGGTTACAAAGTAGAAAGCCCAGCCAGATATGGTCTAGGGTTCCCTTATGTACAAATAGAGTATTCGGATAGGACTCTATCCCTTTACTTGTCATACAATGTAACATGAAGCAGAGTTCTACTCTATCTCTAATTACATGGGCCGGCCCACCTCCTATCCAAGTGACCGTGTTTGCCTCCTATAAGGGTACCTGGGACCCATGTCCTCCACAGGGACCTCTGATGTCGTGGATGCTGATTGGATGACGATGACGACAACTGGGGCACCAGCCCTGTATGATCGTCGGTCGTTTTGTCACGTTGTCGTCCTGGGCTTCTAGATCTGTTGCGACAGCTTCGGCCATTGGTGCAGCTATGGTCGTCGTGATGTCCTTGTTCATCATGGTGCTCCCGTCTTCTGTTCAAGTTGTCATGAAGATCTTGATCTTTGCGGTCATCCCATGGCTATTTGTCTCTTCGCTGGGGTGGATTTCACTGTTGTCGGTTATGATAGCAATTTCCACTGGTCACGTCTTGGAAGGGCAACTTGCCATTATGTGAAGGTTCACGGTGATTTGACATGGCCGTGTATTTGCCTGATCCCTCAGCTCCTCTCTGCTCGGCTCTTCTGAAGGCACTATCTAGATTAGCGATTGTGGCACGCATTGTGGAGGCTATGGGTTCTAGGTACCTTAAGGAATGCAAATACGGTCACTCGGACAGAGGGTAGGCCAGCCCATACGATTAGCGATAGAGTAGGACTCGGCTTCATGTAACCTTACATGACAAGGAAAGGAATATAGTGCTAGCTGGATACTTTATGTTCTAATGAGAGAAACCCTTGGTCGTATCCAACTGGGTTTCTTACCTTGTAATCCTCACCTATCCATATATAAGGAGAGGCATGGAGTCCCCTGGGCAGATCAATCCAACCTGCAAAAGCAATACACCATAACTGGAGTAGGGTATTACCTCACATCGAGGGTCTGAACCAGTATAAACCTCTATATCTTTTGAATCCATCAAGTTTAGGTCCGATGCATAGCCCCATATAATTATTGCCGATATAAAACATCGACACGCATCCTCTCTATCCAATCAGTGGCGGCGGGATTAGCTATCAGATCAATTGGCTGTTGTCTTAGTAGCTGTTTAGCTCCAAGAATCTGCTGAGCGGGTGTCATTGAACCATCTTGTCGGGGAGGCGTCCTCGTGGGAGTCTGGTTCCTTTGATCGTGAATCTCTCCCTCGTCGACAGAGTTAACTACACCATCTTGGATAGGAGACCCGTTGATGGCTTCGACATCACAGCATGGCATGGAGTCCGAGGACTCTTCTTCGTCAAGTCCTTGAAGCACAGATGGCTCGTTGGGGTCCTGTCGATGTTTTACACCGGCAATATGATTATAGGGCTACTCGTCGGATCGAAACTCGGTGGACTACAAAGGAACATGGGGAGGTTTATACTGGTTCAGGCCCTCAATGTGAGGTAATACCCTACGTCTAGTTGTGGTGTATTCCTTTGAGGAAGTATGATTCTGATGAATATCTATATGCCCTCAGGGGGTGCCCTGCCTCCCCTTATATACTGGGAGACAGGGGTACAAAGTAGGAGTCTCTGCCAGACTACGGCCAAGGAATCTCCTCTTAGAGATATAACCCACCCGACTAGGACTGTATATTCCTTATCGTACAAGGCTAAGTCTACCGGGCTCTATCATATCTCCAACTATAAGGCTAGGCCCATCCTCTGTCCGAGTGGCCCATATGCTTGTGATGAGGTACCCGGGGCCCATGGCCTCCACAGTAGCCCCTGAGACCTTCATAGTTGAGTCACAACTGATGCCGAGTGCTTGTCCTCCACGGTGAAGATTGCCCGAGTGCATTGCTCCCGAGTACTCCTTGTCCGAGTGCTTCTTCTTCCCGAGTCCTGCTTCATGTCAGCTGGCAGCGAGGCTATGAAGGGCTTCATGTTGGTGTATGAATAGTGCACGCCGAATAGGCGCACCTATTAAGTGTAGCCCCCGACTTTGTGCTTAATTGTGAAACAATTAAACATAAAGTCAAAGATCTTTAACCTTGTAGTCTTTCCTAAGTAGTATACTACTGGTATATGAGACTCTTCAGCATCATAACAGCCAGAAATAATTTATAGTCTTTCTCAAGTAGTATGCCACTCGTATATGAGACTCTTCAACTTCATGTCAGCTAGAAAGGGTGTTTATAGTCTCTCCCGAGTAGCGTCCCACTCAGAAGTTAGACTCTTCAGCGTCATGTCGGCTAGAAGAATATTTGCTCATGGAAAATGTTGGCTAAGCATGTAAACCAAGTACCACTTTATGAAATTTAATCCATTATGTGGTCAGGTGTACTTGAGAGATACCTGCATCCCCATTTTTAATGAAGACCAGCTTGTGATCCTTATAAGGATATATCCCCAATACCTGGTGAATAATATAGATATCTGAACACATGTATTCAACAGTCGGCTTTCATGAAGCATATCTGATTACTCAATCGGTCTCTGTTGGTAGCACCAGCACTGTATTTTTAACACAGCCCACGGGTGGCCCAAATTGAGCGTGCTACTATAGAAACTCATATCTTGGTGGCCCAGTACCAAATTTGCAGACCCAAGCCCACTTATCGGTACAAGCTCTCTAAAGGCGGGGAAAGAGAGAAAAGATTCCCTCATCTTCTCCATTCCACCAACGCTTCATCTTCCAGCTTCCGCACCAAAATTTCACACCTCACGTCGCTAGGGTTTGCCATTGTTAGCTCTTTCCTCGTGAGACTCGGATGATCCCGCTTCTCCGCGTCCATTCCAAGCCCCTAGTGACTTTTTCCCCAAATCTTCTTGCCCTTAACCATGCCAAGGGCTTCAAATTTCTTGGAGGCGTCGGATGAGGTTTGGCCGACTTCAGATTGTAGTCTGTCCAACCTGAAGCATCTGGAGAGGTTGCTGCGACTGGAAAGCCACGATGTTGTCCATTGGCGTCCGGCTGAAGGTGAATCGGTTCCGGAGCCCTAGGCTGGTGAGACTATTGTTTTCGCCTCCTTTTTCGACCGGGGTCTTTCTCTTCCATCTTCCGACTTTCTCCGCCAGCTTCTTGCCTTCTATGAACTTGAGTTGGTGAATCTGAATCCCAACTCGATCTTGTAAATTTCTATATTTGTGACTCTTTGTGAGTGTTTCCTAGGTGTGGAACCCCATTTGAATCTGTTTAGACATCTGTTCCACATCAAGCCCCAGCCCTCCAAAAGCAAAGTCCAGGTGATTGGGGGGGCCAGTATCCAGCTGAGGAGCGAAATAAAGAGGATTTATATCAATATTCCCCTAAAGTCTTCTCTCAAAGGCTGGCATAAGGAGTGGTTTTACTGTTCTGATCTTGAGCCATGCCTCCCCCCTTTTACTGCTTTGCCTCCGGCGGTTGTGCCCAACTAGTCATCTGTGTCCAGCTTTGAAGAAATGGGCCAAGTTTATATACTGATTGACAGGATGACAAGCTAAAGAGCGCCGAGCTGTTGACGCCGAAATCCTGCCGGGGGCCGTCCGGCGTCTGGGTGACACGCGAAGGCCTGGGAGATTTCCTTTACTCCAGTGCAGGTCCTAAAGTCTTGAGGTTCGTAGGCGTGCCAGTCAATTTGACCCTGTAATTGACAAGGAGAAAGGAATGTTAAATTCGTGAGCCAATCGGCTGGAAGCCGGCTTGGACTCATCTCATCGGTCGATGGCCGATACGCACTGTAGCACTTATACATCGGCTTAAAGCCGATGACGGCAGGAGCAATAGCATAATAATAAACAAGTATCGCGCTAACCGATCATCGAAGGGATATTCAAAAACCGGCTATAAACTTGGTAAAATAAACAGGCAGAATGCATAAGTAAATAAATCAAATAAACTCTAGCCGATCATAGTTTAGTGTTACTGGTATTGCCGTGAAAATGTGCCCGTGCCCGGGCCCTTGCTTATATTGGCTCCCGGGGTCTTCATCCGCTGTCCGGGCTCGTACCCGAGTCCTTACCTAAGCTCGTGCCCGGGACCTCGCCTGGGGTCGTGCCCGGGAACCTGCTTGTACTTGCACTTGGATCGGCAGAATAAACCAATCGGCTAGCCCTTAGCCGATCGTAACAATAATACAGGCAAGAGTATGTAATAAGGTATGCAATGACATAAATGATAGACAATTGATGAGCCAGCCGACTATCGAACAGAGCATATGAATAAAAGGGCTAGAAGCCGATTATAAAATAAGACAATGAATAAATGTAGTCAGCTTCAACAGATAACTTATCGGCTAAGCACTCCGATAACAACATCGCATAACACCCATCGGCTCATCAAGAGTAAAGCTATTATCGTCAGTCTAGTAGATCGGACCCAACCGTTGCAGCACAGACCGATGATGATAACGATACCTCAATGGGCCGATAGATATAATGCGATCGTGATGAAGATAACATACCAGCTATACACCCCGATAAGACGCCTGCGCGTAAAGCATCGACTTAGCAGGATCGGTTTATCGCTAGCAGTTTAGTAGGTCGGACCTAACCGATGCAGCACAAACTGATGATAAACTGCTCCCAGTAAGCCGATACTATCTACGCACGCGTGATGTGATATGCCTAATCAATCTATGAGATCAAACTGAACTGATGCAGCCATAGATAAAATAAATATATCATGGTAAGCTGACTACCATAAACCGACTAGAATATCGGATCTAACCGAGGAAGTCCTAGCCGATAGGTAGCCGGGGTGACGAGACTTACCCTCTCGCAGGAGGTCGGACCTAACCGATGCAGCCCGGCTCGAGAAGCAAGATCCCGTCGAAGGGTGGCGATGCGCCGAATTTTGTATTGATCGAGTGATGATCTACAAGGTACCCGGGCATACGTATATATACCCCGAGTTGACACAGTCCCGATAGGACACGGCACAAGACTCCCTAATTACAAAAAGGAAACACTAACAGGACCTGATCGGACACGAGATCAAGTCTACTAAAGATAACAACTAATATTGCCTAAGTAGTAGAGTAGACACGGTAAATAACTGCCATATTATGGTCTTCACGGCTCCTCCTTGGATTCGGTCTCTTTTGAATCAACCTCCGTTAGTTGACTGTGACGCTCTCCTTTGACCGAATCTGACATAGGGCCTTACCAAATTTTGGCATTAACACATGCCCCCCAATTTCGGAGTTCTCCTATAGGACTTCGAAATTCTTTCATTTTGGGCCTCTAGACTTCTTCTATACCGAGGCGGCCCAAGATAGCCCACTTGCCATAATTGTTTGAAACAGTGCCAATGGCCTCGATTCCCGCCCGGTCATCATATCTCTATAAAATGCTTCGTCTTGCTAGCCCTTTTTTACGCTTTCACATCACCAGAGCACCACCGCTTCATCTTCCAAACCTTCAACAAGCTCTAGCAAATCCAGACGAACCATTGCAGCCCTCTTCTTCAGCCGTTGATTTCTGCATCTTCCCCCTTTCTTGCGATGGCATCGGCATCTGCAGTCCCCGAGGTAATCCCCCTAACCGATTATTTCTCCGATTTTGTGGCCCAGATGCGTCCAATCCACCATGTTCTTCATCTGTTCTTCGTCGTGTTCTTGTTTACTGTAGCATCTTAGAGGTCAGATCTTGATCCCAGCCGCCGATTACCCAAACTTTTTCTATCATGGCCCCATGGGTAGCGAAGATCCCACCGATTTCATATGCGCCGAGACCCAGCGCATTCCTTTCAAGAACTCGGCCATGCGAGTCGGTGACTGGACCAACAGCTTCAGGTCGTGGCCAAGCAAACTGCCTGGGTGGAGAGATTGGTACATCAGGGTGTCGGCTGCGAAGAGAACCTACTGGGAAGAATCTCATATCGGCCACTGCATCAATCTCTCTCTGGCCGATATGGAAAGAAATGAACCCCTGCTCGCATCGGCCTCATACTTCTGGTCCGATGCCCTTAACGCCTTCCTGTTTGGGCATGGGCTGATGACCCCCACTTTGCTGGATGTCACTATGCTTACCTGCCTGGACACGACAAGCTACATCGACCCCTTCAAGCTCCGGTTCAAACCCGCTCATCGGCTTCAAGCAAAGAACATCGGTGGCTGGTCCAGGTACATATCTCTTCACAATAAGGGAACTGGATCGGTTGATGACTGGGAACACGTTGCTTTTCTGAACCTCTGGCTGGAGCGTTTTGTTTTTGGTGGCGCTACCCTTGGTCCGATAATCAACATGCAATGTTTGGCAGAATGCCTGGTTGATCGGAAACAGATCCCCTTGAGGCAATTCCTCCTTGGTGCCACCTATCAGTTGCTTCACCAAGTGGCAACTAAGTTATCGGCCGGCCAGCCCGTCGGCCATATCGGGGGTCCTTGGTGGTTCGTACAGCTCTGGCTCAATATCTACACCTCCAAGGCCGTTCCTGAAACTTCTCTTCTTAAGCAATCCTTCCCAGCCGATTACACAGAAGACCAAGATCCCGTTTACTGCCGATGCGTTTCCATGGGCGAAGCTACATCGGCTCTCTCTGGCAGCAAGATAACTCCTGCTGAACTTAGTCAATGGTTCAAGGGGTTTTACTATGGTTTCACCAAGGAGGCCACTCTCTGGTTTGCATATAATGATGCATCATCATTTGAGATGCCTTCTAACTTTGACCCACTCAAAGCTCTAGATGATGATGAGTCCAAGGCCATATTCCTATCGGCTATCTCCCCTCGTCTACTACCAACTGGCTTCTCCCTGGGCCGATCTCAGCCCTCTTACGAGTTTTACCACCCATCGGTCGGCTCCCGCTAGTTTGGCCTTGGTCAGCTTCCGATCGGCCTTTTCTTCATCGACAAACTCCAAGCCCGAGGCACGGTCAGCAGCGCCCTAGAATACGACCGGATGCGGACTTTGACGGACCCCCTCCTCCTAGGCGCCGCCACCGAGGTGTGCACCTGCACTGCCAACACCAAGCTTTTTGTCCGATGGTGGTCAGAATGGAAAAAACATCTATTCAGCTTAGCGGCCACCTGCTACTGCTCTCGTCTTGACACTGAGTACGTCGAATCCGATGAAGAGGTAACACCCGCAAGCCTTAACCATCATCTCCAATCACCTCTAACTCTTATTTTGCAGGCTGCCAGCGTTGAGCCCTGTTATCAAACTTCGAAATTCTTCTTCTGTTTGGGCCTCATCATTCCTTCCTGGCCTCCTGAAATCGGCTTTCATGAACCGATACCTTCTGTACTAGGTGTGCTAGGCTCTTGAAGTCTTCTGATGAAAATTTTTCCTTGATCGGAGCCACCAAACCTTGGAATGCTAACTCGGCCAGCTGTGCATCATCCAGACTTAAACTATAACATCGGCTTCTAACATCACGAAACCGCTGGATATATTCTGCGACTGATTCCTCCGGCTTCTGTATTACCGATGTTAAGTCTATCAAGCTCATCTCCTGACTCCCTATAAAGAAATACTTGTGGAATCGCTTTTTTCCAGATCGGCCAACCTCGAACTGAGTTAGATGACAATGAAGAAAACCATGTAAAGGCCGATCCGGATAATGATAACGGGAAGAGTCTAACTCTCAAAGCTTCTACAGCCGATGCTTCTCCGCACTGCGCCAAGAATCGGCTGACATGCTCCACTGTAGACACATCATCTTGCCCTGAGAATTTGGAGAAGTCTGGCACTTTGTATCGGCGCGGCAACGGAACTCTATCAAACCAATCTGGATATGGATGCCGATACATAAACATTTCCTCCTTCGGTCTTAGACCGAATTGTTCTTTCATCACCTCTGTGATTCTTGCCGATAAATTGTCTTCTCTTGGATCTTCACCGTAATGACGCAGAGGTGGAGTTGGTAGCCGATTCTGATTCTGATATTCCCTCGGATAGTTGTACTCAGGAACAGCTTCTGGATAACTCTGTTGATGCCCCCCATAGTACGCAGTTTGATATCCTTGAGGAATCCCATCTTGTTGCCCCCCGGGTATTTGAATCGGCTCTACTGCCTTCTTGATCAAGCTCTATAATATCAATCCGTATCGGCCGATAGCCGATTGCGCAGTTGCTGCCGATCCGGGCACGAGGACCAACAAGGACCCGGACGCGAGTACAGGCAGGGGCCCGGGCACGAGCATAGCGGCATCGGCTGGAAGGAATTCGTATCGGCTTGCTGGCCGATTGGATCAGTGATCTAATTTCTTCATCTCCTTGTCAATTGCTAGGTCAAATTGACTGGCACGCCCGCGAACCTCAAATATTTTAGGACCTGCACTGGAGCTAAGCAGATCTCCCAGGCCTTCGCGTGTCACCAGACGCCGAACCAGATCGTCAGCAAGCTTTTTGGCACACCCGGCGGTTTTCGGCGTCAACACGCTTTTGGCACGCCCGGTGGGACACAGAACTTCAACATGGCGGGAAAAGAGGTCAGTACAGATAATATAATCCCAGTCACAATGGAAGACTTGACCGAAGAACAGAGACAACAAGTGGAGCAGAACATTGCTGAATTTCAGAAGCTTTGTCTAGAATCCTTCGGCATGACAGATCAAGGGCCGATTCAAAAATCCCAATTTCCAAATCCTGTTCTGGTTGGTGAATCGAGCAATATATCGCCTACAAGTTCACAGAAGCCGATCCAAGACATGTTTAATGAAGCAGTTCATCATGCGTTGACTGATCAATCTGGGGTATTGGTGAACACATTACATAGCTTGATCAAGAAGGCAGTAGAGCCGATTCAAATACCCGGGGGGCAACAAGATGGGATTCCTCAAGGATATCAAACTGCTTACTATGGGGGGCATCAACAGAGTTATCCAGAAGCTGTTCCTGAGTACAACTATCCGAGGGAATATCAGAATCAGAATCGGCTACCAACTCCACCTCTGCATTATCACATCGAAGATCCAAGAGAAAATTTGACAGCAAGAATTACTGAGGTGATGAGAGAACAATTCGGTCTAAGACCGAAGAAGGAAACATTTATGTATCGGCCTCCATATCCAGATTGGTTTGATAGAGCTCCGTTGCCGCGTCGATACAGAGTACCAGACTTCTCCAAATTCTCAGGGCAAGATGATGTATCTACAGTGGAACATGTCAGCCGATTCTTGGCTCAATGTGGAGAGGCATCGGCTGTAGAAGCTTTGAGAGTTAGACTCTTCCCGTTATCATTATCCGGATCGGCCTTTACATGGTTTTCTTCATTGCCACCTAACTCAGTTCGAGGTTGGGCCGATCTGGAAAAGCAGTTCCACAAGTATTTCTTTATGGGGAGTCAGGAGATGAGTTTGATAGACTTAACATCGGTAATACAGAAGCCGGAGGAATCAGTCGCAGAATATATCCAGCGATTTCGTGATGTTAGAAGCCGATGTTATAGTTTAAGTCTGGATGATGCACAACTGGCCGAGTTAGCATTCCAAGGTTTGGTGGCTCCGATCAAGGAAAGATTTTCATCAGAAGACTTCAAGAGTCTAGCACACCTAGTACAAAAGGTATCGGCTCATGAAAGCCGACTTCAAGAGGCCAGGAAGGAATATTGAGGCCCAAACAGAAGAAGAATTTCGAAGTTTGATAACAAACTCCGAAATTGGGGGGCATGTGTTAACGCCAAAATTTGGCACGATTCATATCCATGTTCGGTTAAGGAAAGAAGCCATGTCAGCCAATGGAAGCTCATCTGGAAGAGACCAAACCTGGAAGGAATCGTGAAGACCACGTTATGGCAGTTATTTATTTTATCTATTAGATAGCTTTATCTTTTAGGAAACCTGATCTCTTGTCCGATCAGGTCTGTCAGTTTTCCTTTTTCTAGTTAGGAAAGTCCTGTACCGTGTCCTATAAGGACTCTTGTAACTCGGGGTATATATACGTATGCCCGGGGACCTTGTAATCTATCTCTCGATCAATCAAATTCGGCGCATCGCCACCCTTTACCAATGGGTTCTTGCTTCTCGAGCGGGGCTGCATCGGTTAGGTCCGAACTCCTGCGAGAGGGTAAGTCTCGTTACCCCGACTACAATCGCTAGGACTTTCTCGGTTAGGTCCGATATTCTAGTCGGTCTATGGTAGTCGGCTTACCACGGTGTATCGGATCTGTCTACGGCGCATCGGTTCGGTCCGACCTCTTAGGCTGGTCAGTATATCACATCACGCGTGCATAATTTTATCAGTTTATCGGGGTAGTTTATCATCAGTTTGTGCTGCATCGGTTTGGTCCGACCTACTAAACTGCTAGTGATAAATTATTCCTGTTAGGCTGATATCCTTTGTGCAAGCGTCTTATCGGAATGTATAGCCGGTAAGTTATTTTCATCACAGTTGCATTAGGTCTATCGGCTCGTTGAGGTTCCTTTACTATTATCGATCTGTGCTGCATTAGTTAGGTTTGAACTACTAGATCGATAATAATAGATTTATCCTTGTCGGGCTGATCGGTGTATATGCGACATTCTATCGGAGTGCTTAGCCGATAGGTTATCTTTTTATAAAGCCGACTGTATTATTCTTACTGTTTTGGTCATCTATATTATCATCGGTTTTCTAGCCGATGCATATGTGTTTCCTCGGCAGTCGGCTGGCTTACTATTTTTGCTTATCTATTGATAATCGGCTCCTAGCCGATGCACATGTTATACTGACATCTTGTCTATTTGCTCATAGCACTATCGGTTTCCTAGCCGATACACAGGTGCCATCGGCTATCGGCTACGAGGAGTCTATATCAGCCCGTATCGGCCTATCGCCCAACAAGAAGCAATAGCGGTCGGCCAATTCTGTATCAACCTCCATCGGCCACTCCAAACTTAGGGCACGACGCTCCATCTCCATCGGCTCTTCTCAAGGCACCTCGGCCGATGGGACAAAAACGTAAGAAGTTAGCGCATCGCCCCTCTTCGAAGAAGCAGAAAACTGATGCCGATGTCGTTACCCCGACGCCATCTTCTCCTCAAACAACATCGGCTCCCTCATCTCCTCAGGTACGTGTCAATTCTCAATATTATTACCCGCTTTCCTCTTATCTTACCAGTTTTATTCCCAGCTCGAGTCATCGGCTCCAGAACCTCAACACTCCTCCAATACCCCTCCAAGCACTGAGCCGATGGCTTCTCCGGCCACTCCACTCTCGGTACCAAGTCCAACCGTCATCGAGACTGCTGCTATTCCATCGGCTGACATCGGCCCCTCCGAAGAACACCCTATTCATCTCACTGAAACCGATGCCACCCGAGCTACTGACGTCCTTCCTCAGGTAACTTCTTTATGCCCATACATTGCTTTTAACTTTTTACTGATCCCCTTACCGATGTCAATTTTGCAGTCCTTAGCCGATTTATTCCCCTTCGACATCGGCAAGTACTTGGAGGCAGAAGACGAACCAACCGCCAGCACAGCGACCAAACCGTCGTTCCCAGCCGACGTGCGTGATTAATTAACAAGCATCAACAATCGGCTGGAAAACCCAATTGATGCACTAGTTGAAGATTGTGGGCCGATTCGGGCAAGGCTTGCAGAAATCGAACACTATCTGCCCGAAGAACTCGTCGATGCATTAACCCCTGCAGCATACCTGGAGTCCCATAGGTTTAAACTCATCAAGCTTAGACAGCGCATAGCCGATCGTGCTGACCAACAGAAGATCACCGAAGACATCCAAGCCGATCGGCTGCTAGCCCAAGCAGAGAAGAAAAAACTTGATGACATGGCCGCTGCCCCCCAAGAGCTCCAACCCAAGCTAAATCAACTGAAGAAGAGGGAGGCCGATTTGCTGGTAGAACTTGAAAAAGTTCGCAAGGATCTTGCAGCCACAGAGTTCCAGCTTATCGGCCTACCGCAAGCCATCCAAGACCAAGAAGCTAAGGTTGCAGCGACAGTGCGTCAAGTCATTCATCGGCGCAAGAACTTGAAGACCATTTCGAGTTCCGATGAAGACGAGATCCGGGCCATCAATGAAATTGACCAAATCCGCCTGCACGCCATTGAGACAATTCAAAAATTCCTGTAAATTAATGACCGATGGCCTCTTGTGACATGCTGGTTGTATTGTAACACATCTTGATCGGCTCCGTTGCCTTCCCTCTTCACCCTTGATAATATCTGTTTGTTTGATCTAAAGGCGATATCGATTGATATCGGCTGTCTTTAGGCGATGCAGAAAAACATCGGCTTCCCGTATTGCTTAAAAATCGGCCGCACTTAAACCGATTTAAGAGTTGATCCAAACGCTGGGATAGTACTTCTTAAGATATTTTCCGTTAAGCGCTTTAGTAAACTCTGTCCCGTCAAGATCCTCTAATACATAGGCATTACCAGGCACACAGCGATTAATCCGATAGGGCCCCTCCCAATTAGGCGACCATTTTCCAAACTTATTATCTCTGGACCCGATCGGCAAAATCAACTTCCACACAAGATCTCCCTCGGCAAACGATTTATTCACCACTCTTTTGTTGTAATGCCGAGCTGCCCTAGCCTTATTTTTCTTAATCCTTTCCAATGCCCTCAACCGATTCTGAGCCAAATCTTCAAGTTCATCTGTCATTAAGTTATAATAATCATCGGCTGTCAATTGATTTTGCAAAGAAATCCTCCTAGAGCCGATGTTAGTCTCCCATGGTAAAACCGCCTCATGTCCATACACTAACTGATACGGTGGCACCCGAGTAGATCCATGACATGCCATCCGATAAGCCCATAGTGAATCGGCTAACGTAGTATGCCATCGCTGTGGCTGCTCATCAATCTTCCGTTTAATCAACTTGATCAGACTCTTATTAGAAGCTTCTGCCTGTCCATTGGCCTGAGCATAATAAGGCGATGAATTTAATAATTTGATCCCCATACTGGCAGCAAACTGTTGAAACTCATCAGACACAAAGATGGACCCCTGATCAGTAGTTATCGTCTGAGGAATCCCAAACCGATAAATTATATGCTCTTTTACAAACTCGATTGCTTCCTTGGACGTAACTTTCTTCAAAGGAATCGCCTCCACCCACTTGGTAAAATAATCTGTCGCCGCCAATATGAACTTATGTCCCTTACTTGATGGAGGAAAAACTTGGCCGATCATATCAATTCCCCAACCTCTGAACGGCCATGGTTTGATGATAGGATTCATAGCCGATGCTGGTGCTCGCTGTACATTTCCGAATTTCTGACAATCCTGACATCCTTTATAGTATCTAAAGCAATCTTCCAGCATTGTCGGCCAAAAATACCCTACTCTTCTCAGCAACCACTTCATCTTATGGGCCGATTGATGAGTTCCACAGACGCCCTCATGCACCTCGCACATAACCACTTTGGCTTCTTCCAAATCCAGGCACCTAAGCAGAACCCCCTCAAAAGTCCGATAATATAGTTCCCCATCAAGCAATACATACTTAGTAGCTTTATACCGAATTTTCCTGGAAACCGATTGTGATGGATTTTGCAAATAACCAATTATCTCTTGTCTCCAATCATCGACCTTATTCTGAACATCAATATCGGCTATTTCAACCTCAACCTGCCCATTCAGTTGATACCCTGAAGCAATCTGCGCAAGATCATTGGCTTCCAAATTCTGCTCCCTGGGAATATGATCTATTGATACTATTTTGAAATCCTTTAACAAATCCGTACATTCTTCATAATATGACCTCAAAACACCATCTCTGCACTCATATTCTCCAGACAACTGCTTGATCACCAATAAAGAATCACCAATTATTTCTACGGCATCGGCTCTGATTTCCTTTAAAAGTTGAAGCCCCTTTAATACCGCATCGTACTCTGCCTGATTGTTAGTCCGATAAGGTTTAATTGTAAAAGCAAACTCAAAACTTGCCCCCCGAGGCGATATAATAACCAAGCCGATACCAGATCCATGCTTGCAAACCGATCCATCAAAAAACAAAGTCCATGGGATCGGCTCCACATAATCCTCATGAGACCCTCTGTGTTGCACAATGAAATCGGCCACTGCTTGTCCCTTAATTGCTTTAGCCGATTCATATCTTAAGTCGAACTCTGTCAAAGCAAAAACCCACTTGCCAACTCGCCCTTTCAAGACTGGAGCCGACAACATATATTTGACCACATCGGCCTGGCAAACTACTGTACACTCAGCTGATAGGATGTAATGCCTTAACTTCGTACACGAGAAATATAAACACAGGCATAATTTCTCCACCGCAGGATATCTCGTTTCAGCATCCAGAAGTCTTCTGCTCAGATAAAACACAACTCGCTCTTTTCCCTCAAACTCTTGTATTAAAACAGATCCGATGGATTTCTCATCAGCTGACAAATACAATTTGAACGGCATTCCTTTCTGCGGCGGAATTAAAATAGGTGGGGAACTCAGATAATTCTTAATTTCGTCAAATGCCTTCTGCTGTACTGCCCCCCACACAAACTCTTGATCGGCCTTCAACTTCAACAATGGCGTGAAAGACTCAATTCTCCCTGATAAATTTGATATAAATCTTCTCACAAAATTAATCTTGCCGATCAACGATTGCAACTCTGTCCTATTGCTTGGTGGCTCTGTAGTCTTAATGGCTCTGATACTTCGCTGACTAACTTCAATCCCTCGCTCATGAACCATAAAACCCAAAAATTGCCCAGCCGATACACCAAAAGCGCACTTATTGGGATTCATTCTTAGTCCGTATTTCTTGGCTCTCTCCAGCACTTTTTGTAGATCGGCTATATGGCTTTCCTCACTTTTAGACTTGACCACCACATCATCAATATAAATCTCTACCAACAAGCCGATGAGATCATGAAATATATAATTCATCGCTCTTTGATAAGTCGCACCGGCACTTTTAAATCCAAAAGTCATTACTACCCACTCATACAGGCCGATAGCTCCTGGACACCGAAACGCAGTCTTATGTATATCTTCTTCGGCCATAAAAATCTGATTACATCCTGCATTGCCGTCCATGAAGCTGATAATCTTGTGACCCGAGGCTGCATCCACCAATAAATCTGCTATCGGCATTGGGTACTCATCCTTGGGGGTAGCTTTATTCAGATCCTGGAAATCAATACATGTCCTCAACTTTCCATTTTTCTTCTCCACCGGGACGATATTAGAAACCCACTCAGCATATCGGCACGGCCTTATGAACTTGGCATCATATAACCTTGTGATCTCCGCCTTGATCGGCTCATATAATTCTGCCTTGAATCTCCTTGGAGCCTGCTTGAATGGTCGATATCCTGGTTTAATGGGCAGTCAATGTTCGACAATCGATCGGCTTAATCCTGGCATCTCATGGTACTCCCAGGCGAAACAATCCCGATACTCCTTCAACAGTGCTATCAATTCCTCTCGCAATTCAGGACTTAATTTTTTGCTTATGTACGTCGGCCTTGGCTTATCTCCTGGTCCTATATCAATCTCTTCCAAATCATTAGCCAACGTAAATCCTTGCCCCAGTTTCCCCTCAAAGTCTTCAATAGAGCCCATCAGAGTAACAATTCAGAGCCGACTTGCTGAATCGGCTGTATCCCCTGGCTAGTGACCTCAAGGTAATCTCCTTCCCATATTTTTCCGCATAGGCAGTCAACACCGTCGGCTTCCTAGACTGGTAGATCGGTCATGGCAATATTGGTCGACCGATCTGCTAGCACTACCTCGACTTGATCTCCTTGCCATTGTATCAAACATTGATGCATTGTCGAGGGCACACAACAGTTCGCGTGAATCCAGTCCCTGCCGAGAAGCAAACTATACGACCCCTTCCCGTCAATGACAAAAAACGTGGTGGGTAATGTCTTATTCCCTACTGTCAACTCCACGTTCAATACACCTTTAGCTTCTGATGAATTCCCACCGAAGTCCTTTAGCACCATATTTGTCTTGATCAGATCTTCGACAGTCTTCCCCAATTTTCGGAACGTGGCATGAGGCATGAGATTAACTGCTGCTCCCCCATCAACCAGCATCTTTGCCATTGGCTTCCCATTCACATAGCCCTTGATGTATAATGGCTTTAGGTGCCGATGCTCTGACTCCTCAGGCTTGTCAAATATAGCTTGATCGGGTTGTAACGTCAGCTGAGCAAAAATCTCCTCATCGCCTTCTTCATCTGATGAAAGTGCTCTATACTCCCGAGGTAAAAAGAACACCATATTTGCTGGGGCCAATTGATCAGTTTCATCGTCTTTCTTCTTCACGCGCCAAACCTGTTTAGTTTTCTTGTGACGATGATCGGCCTCCCCCTGATTTTGACTCTGTTCTTCCTGTTGCTCTCGGTGTCGTAAACGCTGGGCCCTTCTCTTCTGATTTTTTGTGAACATCCCACTAGGGCACCATTGAGGATTCTGGACTTGTTTCTCACGTACTTCCTCTTCTTCCTCTTCAAAGAACTCTTCATGGATCGGCCCTAATCGGCTATGAACTGATGCTCTTTTTCCAAGCAGCCGATCCTGTGAAAACTCCTGCTGGCGATCATGCCGATCCCCTGTACAGCTGCACTCGGGGCAATTTTCAGCTGATGGCAGTCTCATTCCTTGATCCTAGCAGAACCGAAAAAACGGGCAGTCCCAATGCGGATTATATCTTTCTGACTCATCCCTCTGTTCCTCGTATCTTGAATATTTTTCTATCATGTCCGATGAAGTAATCCTTGACTTATATTTTTGACGTCTTGCTCCATCGGCCTGATCTCTTGATGATGATCCCGCATAGACCATGTTTACGGGAAACAGGTGCCCATCAATCTTCATTGGCTTTTTATCTTCGAACTTGATTCTTCCCTACTCGACAGCCGATTGAATTTGTTGTCGAAAAACTTTGCACTCGTTGGTATGATGTGATATAGTATTGTGCCACTTGCAATATCTTTTCTTCTTCAGTTCTTCAGCTGATGGAATCACGTGATTTGGCGGCAATTGTATCTGCTTCTCTTGTAGCAGCAAGTCAAACATTTTATCGGCCTTACTAATATCAAAATCATACCGCTCCTCTTTGCCAATATCTTTGACCCATGGGCACGATACTAATCTCTTGTTCCTGGTCCACTCTGCCAATCCAACTTCAGCATCGGATCCCTCATCGTCTGAGTCCGATGAGTAAACTTGTACCTGGGCAACTCGTCTTTGAATTTTACCCTTCTTCGCTTCTTGAAATCGGCTTTCATGAGCCGATACCCTCTGCACCAGATGCGCCAAGGATTCAAACTCTTGAGATGAAAACCTCTCTTTGATTGGTGCCAAGAGTCCCTGGAAAGCCAAATCGACCAGTTGCCTATCACTCAGGTTCAGACTGTAACATCGGTTTTTAATCTCTCGAAATCGTTGAATATATTCTGGTACTGTTTCATCTGATCGTTGCCTAACCGATGTCAAATCTGTCAGTCTCATCTCATGGATTCCAACAAAGAAGTACTTGTGAAACTGTTTTTCCAGATCAGCCCACCCCCGAACCGAATTCGATGGTAGCGAAGAGAACCACGCGAAAGCCGATCCCGATAAAGACAAGGGGAAAAATCTAACTCTTAGGGCTTCTTCAGCCGATGCTTCTCTGCACTGTGCCAGGAATCGGCTAACATGTTCCACTGTAGATGTATTATCTTGCCCTGAGAACTTAGAAAAATCCGGGACCCTGTATCGGTGTGGTAACGGGACCCTACCAAACCACTCAGGGTATGGATGCCGATACATAAACGTTTGTTCTCTGGGTTTTATTCCGAACTGTTCCCTCATTATTTCCTCAACTCGTACCGATAAGTCTTCTTCCCTTGGATTATCCTGTTGATACGGTTGATATTGTACCGGTGGAGTCGGTTGCCGATTTTGTCTATAATAATCCTTCTGATAACTGCCTGGATCGGCCCCTCCTGCTGGATAATTCTGCTGATATCCTCCATAATAAATAGATCGGTGATATCTAGGAGGAATATCCTGTTGCCCCCCAGCCTGGTTCTGTGCAAACAAGTTTTCTGGTACATCCCTGCTGATGTTGTAAGCAACCTGATTCGGCTCCATCTTTGGTGGGAGGAAAATAGGACCCCTAGTTGGTTCTTGGGCAATTGATCCGTCAACAGTCTTCTTGATGAGGTTATGTAATGTGTTTACCAAGATCCCCGACTGATTAATGAGCGCGTGGTGTACAGCCTTATTAACCATCTCCTGCAAAGGCTTAATCGGTGGGCTTTCGGGTTGTGTACGGCTCGATTCTCCAACCAATACTGGCTTCGGAAACTGGGATTTTTGAATCGGCCCTTGCCGTGTCATGCTGAAGGACTCTAAGCACAGCTTCTGAAAGTTGGCCATAGTTTGCTCAATCTGCTGTTTCTGCTCCTCTGTTAAATCCTCCATGCTGACTAGAATTACGTTGTCTGTCTTGATCTCTTTCCCAGCCATGTTGCAGGTCTGATTGTCAAAACTTTGCGTTGAAACTTTGGGTTGAAACTTCGTGTCCCACCAGGCGTGCCAAAAGCGTGTTGACGCCGAAATCCCGCCGGGGGCCGTCCGGCGTCTGGGTGACACGCGAAGGCCTGGGAGATTTGCTTTACTCCAGTGCAGGTCCTAAAGTCTTGAGGTTCGTAGGCGTGCCAGTCAATTTGACCCTATAATTGACAAGGAGAAAGGAATGTTAAATTCGTGAGCCAATCGGCTGGAAGCCGGCATGGACTCATCTCATCGGTCGATGGCCAATACGCACTGTAGCACTTATACATCGGCTTAAAGCCGATGACGGCAGGAGCAATAGCATAATAATAAACAAGTATCGCGCTAGCCGATCATCGAAGGGATATTCAAAAACTGGCTATAAACTTGGTAAAATAAACAGGCAGAATGCATAAGTAAATAAATCAAATAAACTCTAGCCGATCATAGTTTAGTGTTACTGGTATTGCCGTGAAAATGTGCCCGTGCCCGGGCCCTTGCTTATATCGGCTCCCGGGGTCTTCATCCGTTGTCCGGGCTCTTACCCGGGTCCTTACCTAAGCTCGTGCCCGGGACCTTGCCTGGGGTCGTGCCCGGGAACCTGCTTGTACTTGCACTTGGATCGGCAGAATAAACCAATCGGCTAGCCCTTAGCCGATCGTAACAATAATACAGGCAAGAGTATGTAATAAGGTATGCAATGACATAAATGATAGACAATTGATGAGCCAGCCGACTATCGAACAGAGCATATGAATAAAAGGGCTAGAAGCCAATTATAAAATAAGACAATGAATAAATGTAGTCCGCTTCAACAGATAACTTATCGGCTAAGCACTCCGATAACAACATCGCATAACACCCATCGGCTCATCAAGAGTAAAGCTATTATCGTCAGTCTAGTAGATCGGACCCAACCGTTGCAGCACAGACCGATGATGATAACGATACCTCAATGGGCCGATAGATATAATGCGATCGTGATGAAGATAACTTACCAGCTATACACCCCGATAAGACGCCTGCGCGTAAAGCATCGACTTAGCAGGATCGGTTTATCGCTAGCAGTTTAGTAGGTCGGACCTAACCGATGCAGCGCAAACTGATGATAAACCGCTCCCAGTAAGCCGATACGATCTACGCACGCGTGATGTGATATGCCTAATCAATCTATGAGATCAAACTGAACTGATGCAGCCATAGAGAAAATAAATATATCATGGTAAGCCGACTACCATAAACCGACTAGAATATCGGACCTAACCGAGGAAGTCCTAGCCGATAGGTAGCCGGGGTGACGAGACTTACCCTCTCGCAGGAGGTCGGCCCTAACTGATGCAGCCCGGCTCGAGAAGCAAGATCTACCCGTCGAAGGTGGCGATGCGCCGAATTTTGTATTGATCGAGTGATGATCTACAAGGTACCCGGCATACGCCTATATATATACCCCGAGTTGACACAGTCCCGATAGGACACGGCACAAGACTCCCTAATTACAAAAAGGAAACACTAACAGGACCTGATCGGACACGAGATCAAGTCTGCTAAAGATAACAACTAATATTGCCTAAGTAGTAGAGTAGACACGGTAAATAACTGCCATATTATGGTCTTCATGGCTCCTCCTTGGATTCGGTCTCTTCTGAATCAACCTCCGTTAGTTGACTGTGACGCTCTCCTTTGACCGAATCTGACATAGGGCCTTACCAAATTTTGGCGTTAACACGAGCTTACTAGTCTATGGGTGGCCAGACGTTTCTTGACTCATTGCATCAAGCCACTGAAGTTGTGGTGTCACTTCGGCTAGGACTACAAGGGCAGAGGTGATCCCAGCCAGGAGTATCCCGACCTGATGGACAATCACAAGGTGATCGACATCCTGCTGGATTACTTCGCCAGTTGGGGTGCGTCAAGATAGAAAGACTCGGAGTGGTCTGTGGCGGCTTACAGCCAGAAGAGGCTGCATCCAGAGGTAAAACTTGCTGATGCAGATCCGCTGTCCATCTATGATGAATACATGCATACTTGTATTCTTGATTGCTTGTGCGGTGTATGATGTATATTGTTAATCCACTTGCAGGCATGTAAGGAGTTTGATGAAGACACCCAAACTCTGTCGGCCATGAAGTCGAAGAAGAGGCCGTTAAGTCCCTCTGCTGCCCAGCCTGACTGCAAGAGAGCGGGGAAGAAACCTGTCGAAGATCCGGGCAAGAAGAGGATCAGTAGGCCTAGGGCTGAAAACGGTCGGAAACGGTCGGAAAAACCCTTAAATCATTTCCATTTCCATATTTTGTACTCGGAATCGGAATCGAAAACGGTAATATCGGAAATGGAAACGGCTTCGGAAAATTCGGAAACATCGGAAACAGAGATGCTCGGTCGGAAATTTATCGATATCGGTCGGACATCTATAAATTCGGATCGGAAATAACTTTACCTCATATGTGATTTCCATATTTTTTGATGGGACATATCTTAAAGCTCACTTCAAGAATAAAAGTATCACGCCTATTAAATTGGTCCTATATGAATTATAAACACAAAAATATTTCAAAACTATCATATTAGATGATACAAAGAAAAAAACGCAAGAATATGACAGAAGAAAACTATGGGATAGAATCTTGTGCTATATTTTCTTCAAAATTTCTATAAAATGGCTTATTCGGATCGGAGGACACTGCCACACACAGCACTGCACAGCGGTTAACGGTGGCCGACGGCCTCGGGCCTCCACCGCCGCCTCCGGCCTTGGCCTGCCCCGTCCCCTCCGGCCTCGGCCGCCTCCGCCTTGCGACGCCGCCGGTGTCCACCGCCGCCTCCGGCCTCGGTGCCTCCACCGCCCACCTCCGACCTCGGCCTCCACCCCGCCGCCGGTGTCCACCCGCGCCGCCGCTCCGGCCTCGGCCGCCGACGCCGCCGGTGTCCACCGCCGCCGACGGCCTCAAGCCTCCACCGCCGCCGCCGGTGTGCACCCGCGCCGCCGCTCCGGCCTCGGCCGCCAACGGCGCCTCCGGCCTCGGCCACCACTGGCGACGCCGCCCTCTGCCTCGGCCTCCACCTCCGCCTCCGGCCTGGGCCGCCGACGGCCTCGGGCCTCCACCGCCGCCTCCGGCCTCGGCCTCCACCTCCGCCTCCAGCCTCGGCCGCCGACGCCGTCTCCGGGCTCCACCGCTGCCTTCGGCCTCGGCTTCAGCCTTATCCAGTGAGGTCAACAGTATATGAATTTCATTTCCGAACGATCGTACCGAATCAGTACAATCGGTAAATTTCCGAATAAATATGGTAAACTTCGGAAACGGTCGGTAAACTACTAAAATCATTTCCGATACCGTTTTCCGAGACCCCTGATACCGATTTTCGGATCATTTCCGGACAGTACCGAAAAAAAAATGGAAAAATGGTCGGTAAAATCCGGAAAAAAACACGCAGGATCGGTCGGTTCGGAAATTTTTTCGACCGTTTTTTCAGCCCTAAGTAGCCGAGTGTAGCAGCAAGAGCCTGAAGATCAAAGACACTGCTAGCCGCAGCTCCTAGGCCAGCCAAGTCCAAAGGGCCGAAACCAGCACCGCACCGGCTCAGCACACATCGAGCCCAAGGGCTGGCACCGGCGAGTACAAGGTTGTCGACGAGCCATAAGGCGGTGTTTCGCCAAGCTATCCCAGATGCCCCAGCCAGCCGCACCAGAAACCGGGCCGAACTATAATTAGGACACCATCACCGACTGCCGCGCCAATCCAGCCCGACAGCCAGTGGCCCTCCACTGCCGACAACTGGAACCCCTGAGTGAAAGTTCAAAAAATCCAAGAGGTAAATAACTTCAGATCTTCTAGAAATCTTGCTTAATATAGTAATGTCTTGATGTCTAACTCATCGTGTAGGAAGCGCGCCAACATCGATCTCAAGGAGACCACACCTTCTACTCCTGTTGTAGAGCCAGCCCCAGCCGAGCTAGCGCCAACAAGCGCATCTGCCGAGCCGGTGACCGCCCCAGTCGGTGAGACTAAGGTTGTCCCGACTGCAGGGCTGCTAATGCCAGCTAACCAAGGGACAAATGTTGAGGCTGTTGCTCCAGCTCCTGAGCAGATGCTCGAGGCCTCGGCGGCCACCGAGTCAGGGGCCAGGACCATGTCGCCGTCCGTGTCGTCGTCGTCGTCAGAGGAAGCGGACCTCCCCAGGCTTGAAGCTCCTCCCTGCAAGTTCCCGAGAACCTTCCATTGGGTGACTCTCGAGGGAACTGCGAAGAGCTATGAGCATGACGAAGTGGCGGCGGAGAGGGAGCGCGAAGTGCTTCTTCGTGCCGCAATTGCCACGTCCTGGGGGGGTCCAGGTATGTAACGAGTCTTGCAACGTTGAGTCCCCAACGATTCCCTTTATCTCTGGTGTTCCGCCAACTAACTCTACTTTGCTCTGTTTTTTCCCGAGCAGAAAATTGTAGACCGTTCGGAGAGCATGAATGAGGTCCTGACCCAGCTTGCCCCCCAACTCCAGCGATTGGGCTAGCTCCAGACCTCGAAGGCCGAGTTGGAGCGGTCGAGCCAGGAGAGGGAGACTTGGCTGAGGGGAGCCGTTGACCAGTTCAGGGATGAGAACTGGGCTCTAGCCAAGAAGATCGGAAGTAAGTCTCCCATATTTATCTTCCCGACTAAATCCCATGCATATTTCTCCAGCTTTGTTGTTTCCCGACTGCCTAGTTATGTCCTGATTGTAATCTCAGGTTCTTGACCATTCTAATGTGCAGCCCTCAAAGCTGAGGTGAAGACCCGAACAGAGAGGGAATCCAAGCTAAAGGAGGCCGAGAAGGCCAAAGCCGAACTTGAGAAAGACAAGGCCGAGCTGGAAAGGGCCAAGGTCAAACTCGAGAAGGAAAAGACCGAACTGGAGAAGGCCGACTACGAAAGTAAGTCCTCACTTTGACAAAGACATTGTCCAATCCTTTGATAACTCCAACTGCTGTTTTGGCTGACAAGTTTATTTGCCAATGAATCTGAGTAGCTGCAAGAGCCAAAGCCCAAACCCAGTTTAGAGCCTTTGTAGAGGAGATCGAGGTGGTCAAGGAGTCACGGGAGATTCTTGCCGAGTCCGTGAAAGGGCTCCTTGATGTGATGGATCCTTATTATGTGGGAACCAGCTCCAACACCGTCTCCCAGGTGCAGGCGCGCCTTAACGAAGCACCAAGTATCCTGAAGAGGTACTCAGATGAGCGTGTTGTTGTCGGCGTGGCCCAGACCCTTGCGATGACCAATCGATCTACCCCAAGGCAGATCTTCGAGGCCATCGATGAAGGGTTTTGCCGAAGAGACAACACCTGAGAGATAGCGTTGAGTTGATAACCCAGGTGAGGCTAACTGCAGAGGCAATCACCCGAGACCTGGGTATGTAAGAAGTGATCCCATCATGCAGTCAGGTATATAAATTTATTTAGTTCAAGACATTGTGTAAATATATGTGCAACGCTGCCAACTCTGAGTTCTTTTTACTTAGATTGTCATTAGCTTTACCCGACCTATATAGTCTACGCCGAGTTAGCTAATAGAACTTTAAAAAATCGTTCACGCAAAAAAGCTTATACTCGGCAACATAACAAAGTCGTTGCAAAACATCATAACTAAGTAAATAGCGCTCGTATATTACTGACAAAGCACATATACATGCAGCCCCCCGACTCACTACTCAGGTTGAAACAAGCGCGAATAGTGAGTCAAAGAAACACTATACACACATGGGAATCAAAAAACCTCAGTATAGAAAGGACGTAGTTGTTCTACATTCATTGAATTGCTGACGAGCGGCACCGTCTTCGGTCTTCGGTCGGTAGCGCCCAGTCGGTGTAACTTCAGCTATAATGAACGGCCCTTTCCCATATTTGGGGATAGTTTATGCCTGTCTTTTGGTGTTGTATTTTCTCAAGACGAGATCTCTGACCAAAAAGCGCAGCCACGGACATTGCGATTGTGTATAACAACGCAGGCCTTGAAGATACCTAGCGACTGGATTATTGCGATGTCCCTCGCTTCTTCCAACTGATCTAGTTCGACCAATCGGGTATTGTTGGATTTGTCTTCTGAGTCAAGCCCAACTCGCGGGAAGAGCGAACTCTAACTCGCTGTTGTAACACAGCCTCTCAGCACCATAGACCAGAAACGAAAGGGGATTGCCCTGTTGCCCGACTAATCGTGGTTCTTAGAGACCAGACAACAAGGGGGAGTTCTTGTACCCACCGCCACTGCATTATGTTGTAGTCGGACTCGAACATCCCTGGCCTGCGGCTTGATACCTTGTAAGACATGCCATTGCACGTTCCACCTGCCATTTTGTGACGCCGAAAATCACGCCGTGTCGGGAGGAATGAGCCGATGATATGGTTCGGCGCCTAAAAAAAAACACCGAAGCCTGGGAGATTTTGCTTAACTCCAGTGCAGCGTCTAAATCTTGAGGGTTATGGTAGGCGTGCCAGTCAATTCTGCTCTACCCATGCAATTGACAAGAAGATAGATACTTAAATCGCTTGAGCCAATCGGCTGGAAGCCGAATGGACTCACTCCATCGGCCGAAATGGATCGATATAAGACGCAGCACTTACACATCGCACTATAATCGATGATGGCATAATAAGAAAAAATAAATTAATTAATTAACTACCCTATAGCCGATGCAATAGAGGCGCAGTAAACAAAAATACAAATAAACAGACAATCGCTTTAGATGAGATAAACCTAGTACTACCGATGGCCGTACTGTTAATGTCAACCTTGACAGATCGTGACCGATCCGAGACAGTTATAAGATTAACATTAAACAAACACTAGACCGATAAGAAACTAGATTAATCGTGCTTACCATAATAGATCGAGGGCGACTGGGTAAAAAATTTATTCGATCGGCTAAACACTCCGATAAGACATCGCATAAACATCCATCAGCTCACAGTAAGGATTCTAGAATTATTATCACCAGTCTAATAGATCGGACCTAACCGTTGCAGCACAGACTGATGATGATAACTGAACTCAATGGGCCCGATAATCGTTATGCAATCATGATAAACGTATGAACATGATCGCATACATCCCGATAAAACGCTTGCATAAAAACCGATCAGCCTAGCGAATAATGTATCACGCATTTTAGTAGGTCGGACCTAACCGATGCAGCACAACTGATGATATTACACCCAGTAAGCCAATAAGCCTATGCACACGTGATTGAGGGCATATCTACTCGGCTTATGAAGATCAAACCTAACTGAATATGCAACCAATGACAGAACAGATATATCTGTAAGCTGACTACCGTAGGCCGACTAGAATATCGACCATAACCAAGGAAGTCCTAGCCGATACGTGTATCGGGTAACGGAGACTTAGCCCTCTCGCAGGAGGTTCGAACTTAACCGATGCAGCCCCAGCTCGGAGAAGAAGCAAGAACCCGTTCTTGAAAAAGGTGCGCGATGCGCCGAAGCTGTATTGAGCTGAGATGATTTACATGGTACCTTCGAGGCATACGTATTTGTTGACGCCGAAAATCCCGGTGCTTGGTGTTGGGTTCGGCGTCTGGATGACACGCGAAGCCTGGGAGATTTTGCTATCACTCCAGTGCAGGTCCTAAAAGTTCGGGTTCGATAGGCTGCCAGTCAATTTGACCGCTGGTGAGATTGACAAGAGGAAAGAATGTTAGATCAATGACCAATCGGCTGGAAGCCGATCTAGACTCATTTCATCAGCCGATGGCCGATGCACACTGTCGCACTTACACATCGGCTCAGGTCCGATGACGGCAAGAACAATAACGTAATGATAAAGTAAATATCATGCTAGCCGATCATTAAAGGAATATTCAAAAACCGGAGCTATAAAGCTAGATAAACAAGCAAGAGTATAATACATAAATAAATCAAATAGATCCTAGCTGTCATGATCTATGCTACTGGTTTGTATGGAAGGGTTATATGCCAGCACCCGGCCTTGCTCCCAGATCTTCGTCCGCTACCCGGCCCATATACTGGTCCTTACCCGGGCTCATGTCCGGCCCTACCTGGGTCGTGCCCGGGAACAACCTGCTTGTACTTGTGCTTGGATCGACAGAATAACCCATCGGCTAGCCCTTGACCGGTTACTCGATAATACAGCAAGAGCATATAATAAATATATGCAATAACGCAAATGATAAATAATTGGTAAATTAGCCGATTGCTTAACAAAGCGAGTACAGGATAAACAGTAAATAAATGTAATCGGCTTTAACAGGTAACTATCCGGCTACACTCCGATAACACCATCGCACAACAACTCCTCGGCTTATTAAGAGTAAAGCTATGATCGTCAGTCTAGTAGATCGGACCTAACCGTTGCAGCACAGACCGATGACGATACAATGCCTCAATGAGCCGATTTATATAATGCGATCGTGATGAAAATAACTTACCGGCTATACACTCCATTTGCTCAATAAAACGCCTGCACATAACGCATCGGCCCAGCAGGATCGACTTTATCACTAGCAGTTCAGTAGGTCGGACCTAACCATGCGGCACGAATATGATAAATCGCTCCCGTAAGTCGATACGGTTTGTGCACACGTGATGTGATATACCTAATCAATCTATGAGATCAAACTGAACTGATGCAAGCCATCACAAAGTAAATATATCGTGGTAAGCCGACTACCATAGACCGACTAGAATATCGGACCTAACCGAGAAAGTCCCTAGCCGATTGGTAGTCGGGGTAACGAACTTACCTCTCGCAGGAGTTCGGACCTAACCGATGCAGCCCGGCTCGAGAAGCAGGATCCCGTCAAAGGGGTGGCGATGCGCCCGAATTTGTATTGATCGTTGTGATGATTACAAGATCCCTGGCATACGTATATATACCCCGAGTACATGAGTCCTTATAGACACGATATATGAGTTTCCTTATCTATAACAGAAAGCGCTAACGAGACCTGACCGGACACGAGGTCAGGTTTCCTAAAAGAAAATAAACCTTTCCTAAAATAACATATTAATTAAACTGCCACGCCGCGGGTCTTCACGGCTCTTCTCCAGACTCGGTCTGTGCTTCTTGGGTCAATTTCCATTATCCGACTGCAACCGTCCTCTTGACCGAATACATCATAGAGTCCTTACCAAATCTTGGCGTAACACATGCCCAATTTCGGAGTTCCTCTGTAGGATCTCGAAATTCTTCCAACTTTGGGCCTCTAGATTTCTCTCATACCGATGCGGCCCAAGAATAGCCCACTTGCCATAAATGTTTGAAACAGTGCCAACGGCCTCATTCCCCGCTCGCGCTGTCATACCTTTATATAAAACGCTTTCGTCGCTTCTTGCCCCTTTTTTTTTATACTTTCACATCACCAAGGCACCACCCGCTTCATCTTCCACATCCTCACCAGCTCTAGCGAATCTAGACGAATCACTGCAACCGAACTTCTTCTCTTCCGCCCGTCGACCCCCGCAACCTCTCCTATTTCCGCGGATGGCAACAGCATCTGTAATTCCTGAGTTAAAAAAACTATCTACGGTTGACTTTTCCCCCAATCTGCAATCTGTACGACCCGATTTAGCTATGTTCTCACCCGTTCTTCGTCGTGTTTCTTGTCTACTGTAGCATCTCAGAGCCCAGATCTTGATTCCGCTGCCGATTACCCCTGCTTTTCTATCTGGCCCCGATGGGGACAGCGAAGATCCCACGATTTCATCAGTGCCGAAAACACCAATCGCACTCCCTTCAAGAACTCGGCCATGTTGGTCAGTGGACTGGACCAACAGCTTCAGGTCCTGGCCGAGCAAATTACCGGATGGAGAGATTGGTACAGTCAGAGTATCGGCTGCAAAGAGGATTACTGGTAAGAATCTCACAGCGGCCACTGCATCAACCTCTCCTTGGCCGCATATGGAAAGGAATGAATCTCTGCTCGCATCGGCTTCGTACTTCTGGTCTGATGCTCTCAAGCCTTTCTGTTTGGTCATGGGCCGTATGACCCCCACTCTGCCTAGATGTGACCATGCTCACCTGCCTGGACACGACAAGCTACATCAACCCCTTCAACACTCCGGTTCAAGCCTGCGCCCACCGGCTCCAAAAAAAAAACATCGGCCGGCTGGTCCAGGTACATAAGGCTCTCTTCACAACAACAGGAACTGGACCGTTGATGATCGGGAGCACGTCGCTTTTTCTGAACTTTTGTGGTGGAACGGTTCGTCTTTGTGGCGCAACCCTCGGCCCGACCGACCAATATGCAAAATGCCTAGCCAGAATGCCTGGCCGACCAGGATCGAACCAAATTCCGTTAGGGCACTATCTCCTTGGCGCCACCTACCAGCTGCTTCATCAGGTGGCAAAAGTCTAAGCTATCGGCCCGGCCAGCCCGTCGGCCATATTGGGGGGTCCTTGGTGGTCGTACAGCTCTGGCTTAATGTTACACCTCCAAGGCATCCCAGAAACTTCCCTCCTCAAGCAATCCTTCCCAGCTGATTACCCAAGAAGATCAAGACCCCCATCTACCGCCGATGCATTCTCTATGGGTGAGGCTGCATCGGCCCTTTCCGGTGGCAAGATATCCCCTGCTGAAGTTAGTCAGTTGGTTCAAGGGGTTTTATTATGGCTTTACCAGGGATGGCTACTCTTTGGTTTGCTTACAAATGACGCATTCATCATTCGAGATGCCTCCACCTTTGATCCACTCAAAGCTCTGAACGATGATCAATCTTAAAGCCATCATTCCTATCGGGCCATCAGTCCTTGCCTGCTGCCAACCGGCTTTTCTCTAGGCCGAACTCAACCATCGTATGAGTTTCTACCACCCATCAACCCAGGCTCCCGTCAACTCGGCCTTGGCCAGGCTTCGATTGGCCTGTTTCTTCACCAACAACTCCAGGCGCGAGGGCACGGTCAGCAGCGCCTTGGAATACTGATCGGCTGCGGGTCTTTGACAGACTCCCTCCTGCTAGGCGCTGCCACCAGAGGGGTGTACGTCTGCACTGCCAACACACCAAGCCTTTTGTCCGATGGTGGTCGGAATGAAAAAACATCTGTTCTGCTTAGCGCCCACTTGTTATTGCTCCCGTTGGACGCCGACTATGTGTGAATCCGACAACGAGGTAACTCTTGCAAGCTTCAAATATCATCCTCAATCGTCTTCTGACCCTTGCTTCGCAGGCCGCCAGCGTCGAGCCCCAGTCAACAAAGCAACAGCGGTCGGCCGATTCCTATAACCAACCCTCATCAGCTGCTCCGAACTTAGACGCGACGCCCCATCTCCATCGGCTCTTCTCCTAAGGCACCTCGGCCGATGGGACCAAAAAGGAAAAGTTAGCGCATCGCCCCTCCTGAAGAAAACAGAAAAACCGATTGCGATGTCGTTGCCACGACGCCATCTTCTCCTCCGACCACATCGGCCCCTCACTTCCTCAGGTATGCGCCAAATTTAACATCCATTATTACCCGCTTCATTGCATCTCACCAGCTCCATCTTCAGCTCGATCATCGGCTCCAGATTTTTCAACCTCTTCTGCCTCCCCTCCAAGCACTGAGCCGATGGCCCCTTTCAGCTGCCCCCACTCTTTGCACCAAAGTCCTCCAGCTATCGATGAGACTGCCCCTATTTCATCAGGCCGACATCGGCCCCTCCAGAGAAACAACTATTCATCCTCCTGAACCAATGTCGCGCAAGCTGCCGATGCCCTACTCAGGTAACTCTTTGTCTATACTCCGCTCTTTTCCACTGATCCCTTCAACGATGCCAATTTTGCAGTCCATAGCCGATCTATTCTCCTTTGACATCGGCAAGTACCGTAGACAGTAGAAGAATCCCACAGCCATTAGCGCACGACCAAAGCCATCCTTCCCAGCCGACGTACCTAGTGGAAATATCTGACGAGCATCCTCAGTCGGCTGGAAACCCAATTGACGCGCTAGCGGGCAAGATTGCGGGCCAATCCGGGCAAGATTCGCAGAAATGAACACCATCTGCCCGAAGAACTTATCGACGCATTAACCCCTGCAGCATATCTGGATCCCATAGATTTAAACTCATCAAGCTTAGACAGCGCATAGCCGATCGCGCTGATTAACAACAGAAGACTACCGAAGACATCCAAAGCGATCGGCTATTAGCCAAGCAGAGAGAAAAAGCTTGATGACATGGCCGCTGCCCCCCAAGCGCTCCAACCTAAGTTAGACCAGCTGAAGAAAAAAGAGGCGATTTGCTGGCGCAGCACACTCCCCCAGCCCAAGCCCCAGAGCCCCAAGACTTGAAAGAGTTCGTAAAGACCTTGCTAGCAACAGAATCCCAGCTAATCGGCCACCGCAAGCCATCCAAGACCAAAGAAAGCCAAGGTTGCAGCAGCAGCTGCGCCAAGTCATCCATCGGCGCAAAAAGCTTGAAAGTCATCCCAGGCTCTGATGAAGCGATATCCGGGCCATCAATGAAATTGATCAGATCCGTCTACGCGCAATCGAACCATCCGAAAGTTCTTGTAAGCCTAAACCTTTATAACTGACGGCGATTTTTCGGAACATGCCGATCATCCTTCCGCTGTCATGTAATCAGATCGGCTCTGCTTTTATCTATCTCAGTCCTGATTTTTCGTCGCTTGTTTTGATCTAAAGGCGATGTCAATTGATATCGGCTGTCTTTAGGCGACGTATAAAGACATCGGCTTTCTGAGATTGCTTAGAAATCGGGCGTACTTAACCGATTCAAGAGTTGATCCAAACGCTAGGGTAGTATTTCTTGAGATATTTCCCATTAAGTGCTTTAGCAAAACTCCGTCCCGTCAAGATCTTCTAATATATACGCTTACCAGGCACACAGCGATTAATCTGATAAGGCCCTTCCCAATTAGTGTGACCATTTCTCCGAACTTATTATCTCTGGACCCGATCGGCAAATCAACTTCCACACAAGGTCCCCCTCGGCAAACGACTTATTTACCACCTTTTGTTATAATGCCGAGCTGCCCTAGCCTTATTCTCCTTGATTCTTTCCAACGCTCTCAACCGATTCTGACTAAATCTTCAAAGTTCATGCCGTCATCAAGTTATACATAATCATCGGCCGTCAATTGATTCTGCAAAGAAAGTCTTCTAGAGCGATGTTAGTTCCCACGTGGCCAAAAAACCGCCTCAAGTCCTATACCAACTGATACCGGCGGTACCCGAGTAGAACCGTGACACGCCATCCGATAGGCCCATAGTGATCGGCTAATGTAGAATGCCATCGCCGCGGCTGCTTCATCAATTTTCCGTTAATCAATTTGGATCAAACTCTGTTGGAAGCTTCTGCTTTGCCCATTGGCTTGAGCATAATAAGGCGATGAATTTAATAACTTGATTCCCATACTGTGCAGCAAACTGTTGAAATTCATCAGAAACAAAAATAGACCCCCGCTGATCAGTAGTTATAGTCTGAGGAAATCCCAAACCGATAAATGATATACTCCGTTGACAAATTCAATCGCTTCTTTTGACGTGACCTCTGTTAAAGGAACTGCCTCTACCCCACTTGGTGAAATAATCTGTTGCTGCCAATATAAACTTATGTCCCCTTACTTGATGGAGGAAAATCTGGCCGATCATTATCAATTCCCCATCCTCTGAACGGCCACGGTTTGATGATAGGATTCATAGCCGATGCCGGTGCCCGCTGTATATTCCAAACTTCTGACATCTTGACACCCTTTATAATACTAAAGCAATCTTCCAGCATTGTGGCCAAAAAATACCTACTCTTCTCAACAACCTACATTCATCTTATGAGTGATTGATGAGTCCCACAAAAGTGCCTTCGTGCCACTTCACACATAACCACTTTGGCTTCTTCCAAATCCAGGCATCTAAGCCAGAACTCCTCAACGTCGATAATTACAACTCTTCATCGAGTAGCCATATTTAGTAGCTTTATACCGAATCTTCCTGGAAACAGACTCGCGACGGGTTTCGCAAGTAATCAAATTATTCCTGTCTCCAGTCATCGGCCTTTGCTTCTGGACATCAATATCGGCTATTCCGCCTCACACCTGCCTATCACCGATATCCTGAAGCCAATCTGTGCAAGATCATTGGCTTCCAAATTCTGCTCCTGGGAATATATTCATTGACACACCTTGAAATCCTTCAACAAATCCACGCACTCTTCATAGATGACCTCAAAACATCGTCCCTGCACTCATATTCTCCAGATAACTGTTTGATCACCAATAAAGAATCACAATAATCTCTATAATATCGCCCGATTCCTTTAATATGTGAAGTCCTTTCAGCACCGCCTCGTACTCTGCGCTGTTTATTTGTTAGTCGATAAGGCTTAATTGTAAAAGCAAACTCAAAACTTTGCCCCCCGAGGCGACACAATAACCAAACCGATACCAGATCATGCCTGGCAAACCGATCATCAAAAAATAAAATCCACGGGATCGCTCCACATAGTCCTCGTGAGACCCCCTGTGCTGGACAATAAAATCGGCCACTGCTTGCCTTTGATTGCTTTAGTCGACTCGTACCTAAGTCAAACTCTTGTCAAGGCAAAAACCCACTGCCAACTCGCCCTTTCAGACTGGAGCCGACAACATATATTTGACCACATCGGCCTGGCAAACTACTGTACATTCAGCCGATAAGATGTAATGCCTCAACTTTGTACACGAGAAATATAAACACAAGCATAACTTCTCCACCGCTGGATATTTGCTCGTCTCAGCATCCAAAGTTCTCTACTTAAGATAGAACACAACTCTTTTTACTTCAAACTCTTGGATCAAAAAACAGAACCGATGGACTTCTCATCGCCGACAAGTATAATTTGAACGGCACTCCTTCCTGCGGCGGAATCAAACACAGGCGCGGGAACTAAGATATATTCTTGATCTCGTTTTCAAACGCCTTCTGCTGCGCGCCCCCACACCAAATTCTTGATCGGCCTTTCAACTTCCAATAAACGCGGTGAAAGACTCAATTCTCCCTGAGAAAATTTGATATTGAATCTCCTCACAAAATTATCTTGCCGATCAAAACGATTGCAACTCCGTCTTATCGCTTGGTGGCTCTGTGGTCTTAATGGCTCTGATACTTTCGCTGCTAACTCAATTCCTTCGCTCATTGAACCATAAAACCCAGAATTGCCCAGCCGATACACCGAAAGCACACTTATTTGGGATTCAATCTTAGTCCGTATCTTTGGCCCTCTCCAGCACTCTTCGTAAATCGGCTATATGGCTTTCCCCACTTTTAGACTTAACCACCACATCATCAATGTAAATTGATCCCCAACAAACGATGAGATCATGAAATATATAATTCATTGCTCTTTGATAGGTCGCACCGGCACTTTTCAATCCAAAGTCATTACTATTCCCACTTCATACAACCGATAGCTCCGGACATCGAACGCAGTCTTGTGCACATCCTCTTCGGCCCATGAAAATCTGATTGTATCCTGCATTGCTGTCATGCATGGAAGCTAATAATCTTGTGGCCTGATGCTGCATCCAACCAACAAATCCGCTATCGGCATCGGGTATCATCTTGGGGGTAGCTTTTTAGATCCGGAAATAATACATATCCTCAATTTCCCATTTTTCTTCTCACCGGGACGATATTAGAACCACTCAGCATATCGGCACGGACCTTAGAACTTGGCATCGTACAACCTGTGATCTCCGCCTTGATCGGTCGTATAATTCCGCCTTGAATCTCTTGGAGCCTGCTTGAACGGCCGATACCCTGGTTTAATAGGTAGCCGAGTTCAACAACTCGATCGGCTTAATCCTGGCAATCTCATGTACTCCAGGCGAAACAATCCCGATACTCCTTTAACAATGCTATCAATTCTTCTCGTAGCTCAGGACTTAATTTTTGCTATATACGTCGGCCTTGGCCTATCTCCCGGTCCTATATCAATTTCTTCCAAATCATCAGCCGACGTAAATCGCTTGCCCAATTTTCCCTCGAAAGTCTTCAATGGAGCCCATCAGAGTAACAATTCAGAGAGCCGACTTGCACTGGATCGGCTGTATTCCCGTTGACTAGAACCTTGAGGTAATCCTTCCAAAACTCTTCCGGATTAAGCAATCAACATCTCGGCTTCCCAGACTGGTAGATCGGTCATTGAACGCAATAGTTTGGGGTCGACGATCTGCTGCCACCACTATCGACTTGATCTCCCTGCCATTGTATTAGACATTGATGCATTGTCGAAGGCCACGCACAGTTTCGCGGCAGGAATCCAGTCCCTGCCGAGAGCACTATATGACCCCTTCCGTCAATTACAAAAAACGTGGTGGGTAATGTCTTACTCCCTACTGTCAGCTCCACGTTTAACACGCCTTTTGCTTCAGATGAATGTCCCACGAAAGTCTTTTTAGCACCATTATTTGTCTGTGATCAGGTCCTCGGTAGTCTTCCCCAATTTCCTCGGAAACGTGAGCATGACATGAGATTAACCGCGCGGCTCTCCATCAACCAACATCTTTTCATCGGCTTCCCATTTACGTATCTCTTGATGTATAACGGCTTAAGTGCCCGATGCTCTGACTTTCAGGTTTATATCAAATATAGCTTGATCAGATTGCACAGCGGGTAGTTGAGCCCGAAAAGCCCCTCATCTCCTTCTTCATCTGATGAAAGCGCTTTATACTGTCTTTTTTTCCTCCCACCCAGGGCAAAAAGAACACCATATTTAACCGGTTGCTGATACTTCCGATCATCGTCCTTTTCTTCACTTGCCAAACTTGCCTAATCCTTTTGGGACGTGATCAACCTCCTCCTGACCTGGTATTGCTCCTTTTGCTGTTCCGGTGTCGTAGCCGTTGTGCCCCTTCTCTTCTGATTCTTCGTGAATATGCCGCATAGACACACTGGATTCGGACTTGTTTCCATGCGCTTCCTCTTCATCTTCTTCAAAGAAACTCTTCAGGATCGGCCCAATCGGCTACGAAACCGACGTGTTTTTCCCAGCGCGACCGACTCCCGCGAAGAACACTCCTGCTGGCAACTCACGCCGATTCCACCGCCTGCACTCGGGGCCAATTTCAGCTGATGGCAATCTCATTCCCTTGATCCAGCAGAAACGAAAAAAAACGGGCAGATTCCAATTGGGATCATATGGTCCGGTCCATCCACCCTGTTCATCTTACCCTGAGTACTTCTCTATCAACCTGATGAAGTAATCTTCGATTTACTCTGAGCGGTTTCTCATCGGCTTGGAGTTCTGACGACGACCCCCGCATACACCATGTTCACCAGGGAACGGGTGCCCATCTAATCTCATCGGCTTCTTGTCTGCAAAACTTAATTCGTCCTTTGCTTCGACCAGCCGATTGATATCTTTGCCGAAAACTTTCACCTCATTGGCTGTGATGCCGATTTATCGCGTTTGCCACTTACAATAGTTCTTCTTTTTTAGTTCTTCGCTGATGGCAATCACGTGTTTGCGGAAGTTGTATCTGCTTTTCTTGCCCAATAATAGATCGAAGGATTTTATCAGCTTTATTGATGTCAAAGGTCATACCTCTCCTCCTGCCGATATCTTTGACCCATGGCACGATACTGCACTTTCCTGCTCCCTGGCCCACTCCGCCAAATCCAACTTTCAGCATCAGATTCCGCGGTCATCTGAGGCCGAATAGACCCTGAAACTCTGAGCACTCTCTTCTGCGACTTGTCCTTTTTCGCCTCTTAAACCGGCTTTCATGAGCCGATACCTTATGTACCAGGTGCGACAAGATTCAACTCTTGCCGGACAAAACACCTCTCTCTGTATTGGCGCCAGAGTCCTTGAAAAGCTAGATCATCCAGATTGTCCATCGCTCAGGTTTAAACTATAACACCGGCTTCTGATATCCCGGGGAAATCGCTGAATGTATTCCGGACTGTTCATCTGGCGCTGCTTAACGATGTCAAATCTGACAGTCTCAGCTCGTGAAATACCAGCGAAGAAATATTTGTGAAACTGTTTCTCCAGATTCGTCCTACCCCCGAAACAGAATTTGGCTAGCAGTCAGGCCGGAGGACAGGGGAACGAGGAAACCATGTATAAAAAGCCGATCCAGGATAGTGATAGGGGAAAAAAAAACCTAACCCTTAGGGCCTCTTCAGCGAATGCCTCCCCGCACTGCCGCCCAGAATCGGCTTTGATATGTTCTACTGTAGATGTATGTCCTTCCTTGCCCCGAAATTACGAAAAATCCGACCTGTATCGTGTCGGCAACGGAACCCTGCAAACCACTCAGGATATGGGTCTGCCGATACATGAACGCTTTCCTTGGCTTGATCCCGAAATGCTCCCTTACTTTTCCTCAACGTTGCCGACAAATCTTCCTCTCTTCATTCTCCTGTTGATACTGCTGATACTGCATCGGCGGTTGGCAGCCGATTCTGTCTGTCGAACTCCCTCTGATAAGTACCTGATCGCGCTCCTCCTCCCGGATAGTTCTGCTGGTATCCCCCAGAATAAACAGATCGGTGATATCCCAGGAGGGATATCTTGTTGCCCCCAGCTGGTATTTGTGGCGAACAAGTGTTCTGTATATCCTTGCTAAGTTTAATTAACTGGCTGGCTCTATCTTCGGTGGGGAAAACAGGACCTCGAGTCGCTCTTGGGCAATCGATCCATCAACAGTCTTTCTTGTAGGTTATCCATGTATTTACTAAGATCCCGACTGATTGTGAGTGCGTGGTGCACCAGCCTCGTTGACCATTCCATGTAAAGGCTGATTGGTGACTCTTCAGGTAGTGCGCGGCTCGATTCTCCTACCAGTACTGCGGTTTTGGAAACTGGACTTCTGAATTCGGCCCTTGTCTTGTCATACCGAAGGGATTCTAAACACAGCTTCTGGAAATTGCCCATGGTCATGTTCAAACTTGTTGTTTTTGTTCTTTCATTAGATCTGCCATGGTGACGGAATTACGTTGTCCGTCTTGATTTCTCTTTCCGCCACGTTGAACATCTTGATTGAAAACAATTGTTGTGAGAATTCTGGCTAAAACTTCGTTCCCACACCAGGCGTGCCAAAATGCGTGTTTGACGCCGAAAATCGCCGGGTCTTGGTTCGGCGTCTGGATGACACGCGAAGGCCTGGAGATTGCTTCACTCCAGTGCAGGTCCTAAAGTTCGAGGTTCGTAGGCGTGCCAGTCAATTTGACCTGTATATTGACAAGGAGGAAAAATGTTAGATCAATGAGCCAATCGGCTGGAGCCGATCTAGACTCATTTCATCAGCCGATGGCCGATGTTGTATTTGCACTTACACATCGGCTCAGTCCGATGACGGCAAGAACAATAACGTAATTGATAAATAATATCATGCTAGCCGATCATTAAAGGAATATTCCAAAAACCGGCTATAAGCTAGATAAAACAAGCAAGTATAATAATAAATAAATCAAATAGATCCTAGCTGGTCATGAATCTAGTGTTACTGGTGTTGTTATGAAGGTATGCCAGCACCCGGGCCCTTGCCTCCCGAGATCTTCGTCCGTACCCGGGCCCATATACTGGTCCTTACCGGGCTCATGTCCGGGCCCTTACCTGGGGTCGTGCCCGGGAACCTGCTTGTACTTGTGGCTGGATCGACAGAATAACCATCGGCTAGCCCTTGACCGATTTGTGACGATAATACAGGCAAGAGCATATAACTAAATTATGCAATACGCAAATGATAAATAATTGGTAAATTAGCCGATTGCTTAACAAAGCGATACAGGATAAAACAGTAAATAAATGTAATCGGCTTTAACAGGTAACTTATCGGCTAAGCACTCTGATAACACCATCGCACAAAAATCCTCGGCTTATTAAGAGTAAAGCTATTATCGTCAGTCTAGTAGATCGGACCTAACCGTTGGCGCAGCAGACGATGACGATAACAATGCTCAATGGCCGATGTATATAATGCGATCGTGATAAAATAACTTACCGGCTATACACTCCATAAAACGCCTGCACATAAAACGCATCGCCTCAGCAGGATCGACTTATCACTAGCGTTCAGTAGGTCGGACCTAACCGATGCAGACGAACTGATGATAAATCGTTTACCCCAGGTAAGTCGATACGGTTTGGATGCACACGTGGAGTGTGATATACTAATCAATCTATGAGATCAAACTGAACTGATGCAGCCATAGACAAAGTAAAAGATATATCGTGGTAAGCCGACTACCATAGGACGACTAGAATATCGACCTAACCGAGAAAGTCCTAGCCGATTGGTAGTCGGGGTAACGAGACTTACCCTCTCGCAGGAGTTCGGACTAACCGACTGCAGCCCGGCTCGAGAAGCAGGATTCCCGTCAAAAAGGGTGTGCGATGCGCCGAATTTGTATTGATCGTTGTGATGATTACAAGATCCCTGGCATACGTATATATACCATTACATGAGTCCTTATACGGACACGATATATGATTTCCTATTAAACAGAAAGCGCTAACGAGACCTGACCGGACACGAGGTCAGGTTCCTAAGGAAATAAACCTTTTCCTAATAACTATAGTAATTAACTGCCACGCGCGGTCTTCACGGCTCCTTCTCAGACTCGGTCTGCTTCTTGGGTCAATTTCCATTATCCGACTGCAACCGTCCTCTTGACCGAATACGATATAGGTCCTTACCAAATCTTGGCGTTAACAGTATTTATACCCCGAGTTAGTACAGTCCTGATCGGATACGAAACAGGAGTTTCCTAAATACAAGGAAAAAATAACAAGCCGAGCCGGGTGATATGAGATCAGGTCTCCTAAAATTATTATCCCTGCCTAATTTATAGATAAAATATTAACTGCCATGCTGTGGTCTTCACGATTCCTTTCTGAATTCGGCTTCTTTTGGATTTAATTCCCGCCAGTTAACCGCGATTTTCCTTAACCGAATCCAACAAAGATCCGTACCAAATTTTGGCGTTAACACATGCCCCCCAATTTCGGAGTTTTTCATAAGACTTCGAAATTCTCATTCTAGGCTTTCAAATTCCTTCCACACCGAGGTGGCCCAAGGTAGCCCACTTTCCTTAAATGTTTGAAATAGCGCCAACGGTCTCGATTCCTGCCCGGTCATCATACCTCTATAAACCGCTTCGCCTTTGTAGCCTCCTTTCTTTACGCTTTCACATCACCAGAGTCCTTTCCACTTCCTCCAAGACCTCGACGAACTCCGGCAAACCCAGGCGAACCGCTGCGGTCTTCTTCTTCAACCTCCGATCTTCACTCATCTCCTTCTTCCGTAATGGCTTCCACAATCGTCGTCCCAGAGGTAATCTCCTTGTCTGATTGCCTTCTCTGTCTTGCAACTTAGATTGGATCTGCCGTAATCTTCTCCCGCCCCTCGTGTTCTTGTTTACTGTAGCACCTTACAGACCAGATTTTGATTCCGGCCGTCGATTATCCGAACTTCTTCTACCATGGTCCCATGGGTAGTGAAGATCCTACAGATTTCATCAACGCCGAAACTCAACGCATCCCTTTCAAGAACTCCGCCATGCTAGTCAGTGATTGGAGCAACAGTTTCAGGTCATGGCCCAACAAGCTTCCAGGGTGGAGGAACTGGTATAACAGAGTATCGGCTGCCAAGAAAACTCTTTGGGACAAAGCAGACATCGGCCACTGCATCAATCTCTCGCTGGCCGAGATGGAGAGGAACGAACCTTTGCTTGCATCGGCCTCGTACTTCTGGTCAGACACCCTCAACGCCTACCTATTTGGACATGGGCCAATGACCCTAACTTTGATAGATGTAACCATGCTCACTTGCCTTAACACAACGAGTTACATCAATCCCTTCAATCTCCAATTTAAGCCTACTCATCGGCTTCAAGCAAAGAACATCGGTGGTTGGTCTAAGTACATATCAATCCATAACAAAGGGACCGGACCAGTCAATGATCAGGAGCACGTCGCTTTCCTGAATCTGTGGTTAGAACGGTTTGTTTTTGGCGGTGCAACCCTTGGCCCAACAACCAATATGCAATGTTTGGCAAAATGTTTGGCCGATCGGAAACAAGTTCCCTTGGGGCAATATCTTCTGGGCACCACTTATCAACTGCTGCACCAGGTGGCAGTTAAGCTATCGGCCGGCCAGCCAGTTGGTCATATCGGGGGTCCTTGGTGGTTTGTGCAGTTATGGCTCAATGTGTACACATCCAAGGCAATTCCCAATACCTCCTTCCTTAATCTAACTTTCCCAGCTGATCACACGGAGGAACAAGAACCCACCTATCGCCGATGCATCTCTATAGGCGAAGCTGCATCGGTTCTTCCTGGCGGTAAAATAACCCTGTCGGACTCGGCCAATGGTTCAAAGGCCTTTATTATGGCTTCACCAAGGATGCCACGCTATGGTTCGCATATGATGATGCATCATCATTTGAGATGCCCTCCAACTTCAATCCACTTGACGTCCTGGCCGATGATGAATCGAAGACCATATTCCTATTGGCCATTACTCCCCGTCTTCTACCGATTGGCTTCTCTCAAGGCCGATCACAGCCATCGTATGAATTCTATCACCCAACAGTCAGCTCCTGCCAGCTCGGCCTCATTCAACTCCCCATCAGCTTGTTCTTCATCGACAAACTCTAGGCCCGGGGAAATGTAAATAGTGCTCTGGAGTACGATCGGCTGCGGACACTAACAGAATCCCTATCTCTGGGCACCGCTACCGACGTGGAAGTATGCACTACCAATACAAAACTTTTTGCCCGATGGTGGTCAGAATGGAGGAAACACCTATTCAACTCGTCGGCCATCCATTACTGTTCTCGCCTCAACTCCAACTACGCCAAATCCGATGAAGAGGTAATCTTCCACTATCTTTGAATCATTTTCCGATCACCTCTCACAATCCTATCTTGCAGGCTGTTGATGTGGATCCACCGACAACAAGCACCAGTGGCCGGTCGATTATATACCAACCACCATCGGCCAACCCACACCTAGGGCATGGTGCTCCCCCTCCATCGGCTCTTCTCCGAGCGCCACGGCCAACAGGACCAAAACGCAAGAAGCTGTCATCTCGCCCTCACAAGAAGCAGAAAATCAGCGCCGATGTGGTCATGGTGCCGCCTGCTACTCAAACAACATTGGCTTCCTCATCCCTGCAGGTATGTGCTATCTTGATATTATCATCTGTTTCCCATCTTCACATTATCGATCTTATTTCCAGCCTGAGTCATCGGCTCCCGAACCTCAACCTTCTGCTGACATCCTTGCATGCATCGAGCCGATGACTTCTGCAGCCATTCCAATTCCGTCATCTAGCCCTGAAGCTGATACTGAGATTGCTCCTACTTCAGCGCCAGACATCGGCCACTCTGAAGAACAACCTATCCAACCATCTGATGCCGATGTCACTCCTCAAGCTGCCCCTTCCCTGCCTCAGGTAATTTCTTCACAACCATACTTCATTTTAACTCACTACTGATCCCTTTACCGATGGCAACCTGCAGTCCTTAGCCGATCTGTTTTCCTTCAACATTGGCAAGTACTTGGAAGCAGATGAGGAAACAGCCACCAGTGCAACAACCAAGCCATCCTTTCTAGCCGATGTGTGCGAATACCTGCTAAATATCAATCGTCTGCTGGAAAACCCGATCGACGCATTGGTGGAGGATTGCGGGCTGATCCGGGAAAGATTTGTAGAGATTGAGCATCATTTGCCCGAAGAGCTCGTCGACGCACTGACCCCTGCATCATACCTGGAATCCCACAAATTCCAACTTGTCAAGCTCAGGTAGCGTATAGCCGATCGTGCCAACCAACAGAAGATGATCCAAGACATCCAAACCGATCGGCTATCAGCTCAAACGGAAAAGAAGAAGCTTGATGACATGGTAGCTGCCCCTCAAGAACTCCGACCCAAACTAGACCAACTGAAGAGAAGGGAGGCCGATCTGCTGGTAGAACTCAAAAAAATCCGCAAGGATATCGCAACAACCGAATCCTGGCTCATCGGCCTACCACACGCCATACAAGACCAAGAAGCCAGAGTTGCAGCAGCAGTGCGTCAAGTCATTCATCAGCGCAAAATCATAAAGACCATTCCAAGCTCCGATGAAGACGATATCCGTGCCATAAATGAAATCGACCACATTCGCCTACATGCCATTGAAACGATTCAAAAATTCTTGTAGAACTTTAACATCGACGCCGTTGATGTTACTCCAGAACATGCCGATCATCTTTTGCTATAATATAATTTGGTCGGCTCTGTTGCTTATTCATCTTATTCCATCTTTGCCTGATAGTATTTTATTTATTTGATCTAAAGGCGATATCAATTGATATCGGCTATCTTTAGGCAATGCAAAAACATCGGCTTTTTGAACTGTTTTAGAAATAGGCCACATCCAGCTGATTCAGGAGTTGATCCAAACGCTCGGATAGTACTTCTTGAGATATTTCCCATTAAGCGCTTTAGCAAACTCCGTCCCCCCAAGATCTTCTAATATGTAGGCATTGCCAGGCACACAACGATTAATCCGATAGGGCCCTTCCCAATTAGGCGACCACTTTCCAAACTTACTATCTCTGGACCCGATCGGCAAAATCAATTTCCATACAAGATCTCCCTCAGCAAACGACTTATTCATCACCTTTTTGTTATAATGCCTAGCCGCCTTGGCCTTATTTTCCTTGATCCTCTCCAGCGCCCTTAACCGATTCTGAGCCAAATCCTCGAGTTCATCTGTCATCAAGTTATAATAATCATTGGCCGTCAATTGATTTTGCAAAGAAATCCTCCTAGAGCCGATGTTAGTCTCCCAAGGCAAAACTGCCTCATGTCCATACACCAACTGATAAGGTGGCACTCGAGTTGATCCATGACATGCCATCCGATAGGCCCACAATGAATTGGCTAATGTAGTATGCCATCGTCGCGGTTGTTCATCAATCTTCCGCTTGATTAATTTGATTAGACTCTTATTTGAAGCTTCTGCCTGTCCATTGGCTTGAGCATAATAAGGTGATGAATTCAATAACTTAATTCCCATACTAGCAGCAAATTGTTGAAACTCATCGGACACGAAAATAGATCCCTAATCGGTAGTTATCGTCTGAGGAATTCCAAACCGATAAATTATATGGTCTTTTATAAACTCAATCGCATCCTTGGACGTGACTTTCTTCAATGGAATTGCTTCCACCCACTTTGTAAAATAATATGTTGCTGCCAACATGAACTTATGTCCTTTACTTGATGGAGGATAAACCTGGCTGATCATATCAATTCCCCATCCTTTGAACGGCCACGGTTTGATGATAGGATTCATAGTCGATGCTGGTGCCCACTGTATATTTCCAAACTTTTAGCAATCTTGACATCCTTTATAGTACCTGAAGCAATCTTCTGGCATTGTCAGCCAAAAGTATCCTACTCTTCTCAATACCCACTTCATCTTATGAGCCGATTGATGAGTTCCAAAAACACCTTCATGCACTTCGCACATAACCACTTTGGCTTCTTCCAAATTCAGACACCTCAGCAGAACTCCTTCAAAAGTCCGATAATATAATTCTCCATCAAGCAGCACATATTAGTAGCTTTATACCGAAGTTTCCTAGAAACCGATTGCGACGGATTTTGCAGATAACCAATTATTTCCTGTCTCCAATCATTGGCTTTATCCTGAATATCATTATCGGCTATTTCAACTTCAACCTGTTTATTCAGCTGATAACCTGAAGCAATTTGCGCAAGATCATTGGCTTGGCTTCTAAATTCTGTTCTCTAGGGACATGATCCAACGATACCATCCTAAAATCCTTCAACAAATCTCTGCATTCTTCATGATATGACCTCAAAATATCATCCCTACATTCATACTCCCCAGATAGTTGCTTGATCACCAATAAGGAATCCCCAACAATTTCTATGACATCGGCCCCGATTTCCTTTAAGAGTTGAAGCCCTTTCAATACCGCCTCGTATTCCGCTTGATTATTAGTCCGATAGGGTTTAATTGTAAAAGCAAATTCAAAACTTGCCCCCCGAGGCGATACAATGACCAAGCCGATACCAGATCCATGCTTACAAACCGATCCATCGAAAAACAAAGTCCACGGGATCAGCTCTATATAATTTTCATGAACCCCTCTATGTTGCACAATGAAATCGGCCACTGCCTGTCCCTTGATCGCTTTAACCGATTCATATCTCAAGTCAAACTCCGTTAGTGCAAAAATCCATTTACCAACTCGCCCCTTTAAGACTGGAGCCGACAACATATATTTCACCACATCGGCCTTGCAAACCACCGTGCACTCAGCCGATAGGATATAATGCCTTAACATCGTGCATGAGAAATATAAACAAAGGCATAATTTCTCCACCGCAGGATATATTGTTTCAGCATCTAAAAGCCTCCTGCTTAAATAGAACACGACTCGCTCCTTGCCTTCAAACTCTTGAATTAAAACAGACCCGATTGATTTCTCATCGGCCGATAAGTATAACTTGAACGGCACTCCTTTTTGCGGCGGAATCAGAACAGGTGAGGAACTCAAATAACTCTTAATTCCATCGAATGCCTTCTGCTGATCTACCCCCACACGAACTCTTCATCGGCTTTTAACTTCAATAACGGAGTAAAAGATTCAATCCTTCCTGACAAATTTGATATGAATCTCCTTACAAAATTAATCTTGCCGATCAATGATTGTAACTCTGTCTTGTTGCTTGGTGGCTTTGTAGTCTTAATGGCTCTAATGCTCCGTTGACTAACTTCAATTCCTCGCTCATGAACCATAAAACCCAAAAACTGCCCAGCCGATACACCAAAAGCGCATTTATTGGGATTCATCCTTAATCCGTATTTCTTTGCCCTTTCTAGCACTTTTCGCAAATCGGCTATATGGCTTTCATCACTCTTGGATTTAACCACCACATCGTTGATGTAAATTTCCACTAGCAGGCTGATGAGATCATGAAATATATAATTCATCGCCCTTTGATAAGTCGCACCGGCACTTTTTAATCCAAACGTCATTACCATCCACTCATATAAGCCGATAGCTCCAGGACATTGAAACGTAGTCTTATGTATATCTTCTTCAGCCATAAAAATCTGATTGTATCCTGCATTGCCATCCATAAAGCTAATAATCTTGTGGCCCGATGCTGCATCTACCAACAAATCTGCTACTGGCATCGGGTATTCATCCTTAGGGGTAGCCTTATTAAAATCCCGGAAATCGATACATATCCTCAATTTTCCATTCTTCTTTTCCACCGGGACGATATTAGAAACCCACTCAGCATATCGGCACGGCCTTATAAACTTTGCATCATATAACCTCGTAATTTCTGTTTTTATTGGCTCATATAACTCTGCCTTAAATCTCCTTGGAGCCTGTTTAAACGGCCAATATCCTGGTTTAATAGGAAGCCGATGTTCAACAATTGATCGGCTTAATCCTGGCATTTCATGATATCCCCAAGCAAAACAATCTCGATACTCTTTCAACAATTCTATTAATTCTTTTCAGAATTCAGGACACAATCTTTTACTTATGTACGTCGGCCTTGCCCTATCTCTTGGTCCTATATCAATTTCTTCCAAATCATCAGCCGACGTAAATCCTTGTCCCAACTTCCCTTCGAACTCTTCAATGGTGCCCATCAGAGTAATAGTTCTGAGCCGACTTGCCGAATCGGCTGTATCTCCCGACTGGTGATCTTAAGATAATCCCCTTACCATACTTTTTCAAACAAACAATCGACACCATCGGCCTCCCAGATCGGCAAATCAGTCATTGCAATGTTGGTCGATTGATCTGCTGGGATTACCTCAACTTGATCTCCCTGCCATTGTATCAGACACTGATGCATTGTCGAGGGCACGCAACAGTTTGCGTGAATCCAATCCCTGCCAAGGAGTATACTATATGATCCTTTTCCATCGATGACAAAAAAATGTGGTGGGCAATGTCTTGTTTCCCACTATCAGTTCCACGTTCAACACGCCTTTTGTCTCCGATGGATTCCCGCCGAAATCTTTCAACACCATATTTGTTTTGATCAAATCTTCGGCAGTTTTCCCCAATTTCCGATATGTGGCATACGGCATTAAATTGACAGTTGCCCCCCCATCAACTAGCATCTTCGTCATCGGCTTCCCATTTACAAAACCCTTAATATATAATGGCTTTAAATGCCGATGCTTTGATTCTTCAGGCTTATCAAATATAGCCTGATCGGGTTGCAACGTCAACTGAGCAAAAATCTCCTCATCGCCCTCTTCGTCAGATGAAAACGCTTTGTATTCTCTGGGCAGAAAGAAAACCATGTCTACTGGAGCCGATGGATCAACCTCATCGTCATTTTTCTTCATACGCCATACCCGCTTAGTCCTCTTATGACGATGATCGGCTTCCTTGTAATCCCGCCGTTGTTCCTCCTGCTGCTCCCGGTGCCGTAACTGTTGTGCCCTTCTTTTCTGATTTTTTGTAAATATTCCACTGGGACACCACTGAGGGTTTTGGATTTGTTTTTCATGTACTTCCTCTCCATTTTCTTCAAAGAATTCCTCATGGATCAGCCCTAATCGGCTATGTACCGATGCTCTTTTCCCAAGCGGCCGATCTCTTCCTCATGCTCAAAATTCCGAGATCTTGTAGCATTACATTCAGGACAATCTCTGATCGATGGCAGTCTAATCCCTCGCTCCCAGCAAAATTGAAAGAACGGGCAATCCCAATGTGGATTGTATCTTTCCTCGTACGGCGAAGCCCGCTGTTCCTCTTCGCGCCTTGCATATTTATCCATCAGCTGCGATGAAGTGATCCTAGGTCTTCTAAATTCCTGATATCCTCCTTCATCGGCTTGATTCATCGATGATCCCGCATAAACCATATTCATGGGGAACGAAAGTCCATCGATCTTCATCGGCTTTTTGTCCTCAAACTTGATCCTTCCCTATTCTACAGTCGATTGAATCTGTTGCCGAAAAACTTTGCACTCATTGGTGTGGTGCGATATTGTGTTGTGCCACTTGCAATATCTTTTCTTCTTTAGTTCTTCGGCTGACGGAATTATATGATTTGGCGGAAGCTGTATCTGTTTCTCTTGTAATAGTAGATCGAAGATTTTATCAGCTTTATTAATGTCAAAATCATACCGTTCCTCCTTGCCGATATCCTTCACCCACGGGCATGATACTGATTTCTTGTTTCTAGCCCACTCCGCCAATCCGACTTCAGCATCGGATTCTTCATCATCTGAGACCAATGAATAAACCTGTAACTGAGCAACCCTTCTTTGATATTTATCCTTTTTCGCCTCTTGAAATCGGCTTTCATGAGCCAATACCTTTTGTACCAGGTGCGCCAGGGACTCAAACTCCTGTGATGAAAATCTCTCTTTAATTGGCACTAAGAGACCCTGAAAAGCCAAATCGGCTAGATGTCCGTCGCTCAGACTCAAGTTGTAACATCGGTTTCTAACGTCCCGAAACCGTTGGACATATTCCGCACCGTTTCGTCTGGTCTCTGCCTAACCGATGTTAAATCTGTCAGTCTCATCTCATGGATTCTAGCAAAGAAGTATTTGTGAAACTATTTTTCTAGATCGGCCCATCCCCGAACTGAATTCAGCGGTAATGAGGAGAACCATGTAAAAGCCGATCTAGACAATGACAAAGGGAAAAACCTAATCCTCAGAGCCTCCTCAACCGATGCCTCTCCACACTGTGCCAAGAATCGGCTAATGTGCTCTACTGTAGATATGCTATCCTGCCCTGAGAACTTAGAAAAATCTGGGACTCTGTATCGGTGTGGTAATGGAACCCTGTCAAACCACTCTGGATACGGATGCCGATACATAAATGTTTGCTCCTTCGGTTTTATCCCAAATTGTTCCCTTACTATTTCTGCGACCCTCGCCGACAAATCTTCTTCCCTTGGGATCTCCTGCTGATATTGTATGGGCAGAGTTTGTAGCCGATTCTACCTCCTGGATAATTCTGCTGATATCCTCCATAATAAGCAGCCTGGTTGTGTGAAAACAAGTTTTCCGGTATATCCTTTGTGGTGCCATAAATGACTTGATTTGGCTTCATCTTTGGTGGGAGATAAACAGGACCTCGAGTAGGCTCTTGAGCAATCAATCCATCCATTGCCTTCTTGATGAGGTTATGCAGCGTGTTCACTAGGATCCCTGATTGATTGATGAGCGCATGATGTACGGCTTCATTCACCATCTCCTGTAAGGGCTTTATTGGTGGACCCTCAGGTGGTGTACGGCTCGATTCTCCTACCAGAACTGGTTTTGGAAATTGAGATTTCTGAATCGGCCCTTGTCGCGTCATGCTAAAGGACTCCAGGCAGAGTTTCTGAAAATTGGCCATATTCTGCTCGACTTGCTGTCTCTGCTCATCTGTTAAATCCTCCATGCTGACTGGGATCACATTGTCTGTTTTGATCTCTTTTCCGGCCATGTTGAAATTCCGTGTCCCACCAGGCGTGCCAAAAACGTGTTGACGTCGAAAATCACCGGCAGAGTCGGGAACGAGCTGATGATATGGTTCGGTGCCTAAAGACACGCGAAGGCCTGGGAGATTTGCTTAACTCCAGTGCAGGTCCTAAATCTTGAGGTTCGTAGGCGTGCCAGTCAATTTGACCCTGCAATTGACAAGGAGATAGAAAATATTAGATCGTTGAGCCAATCGGCTGGAAGCCGAATTGGACTCACTCCATCGGCCGATGGCCGATATAGACGAGCACTTACACATCGACTATAAGCCGATGATGGCATAGATAAGGAAAAATAAATTAATTAATTAACTACCCTATAGCCGATTGCAATAGAGGCGCAGGTAAACAAAATAACAAATAAACAGTACAATCGGCTTTAGATGAGACGAAACCTAGTAACTACCGATGGCCGTACTATTAATGTCAACCTTGACAGATCGGACCGATCCGAGACAGTATAAGATTAACATTAACAACACTAGACCGATAGAAACTAGATTAATCGTGCTTACCATGATAGATCGACTGGGTATAAAGATAATTTATCGGCTAAACACTCCGATAAGACATCGCATAAACATCCATCGGCTCAGTAAGGATAGAATTATTATCACCAGTCTAATAGATCGGACCTAACCGTTGCAGCACAGACTGATGATGATAACTGAACCTCAATGGGCCGATAGATCTAATGCAATCATGATGTAAAGTATGATAACTTATCGGCTATACATCCCGATAAAACGCTTGCATAAAACCGATCAGCCTAGCAGGAATAATTTATCACGCAGTTTAGTAGGTCGGACCTAACCGATGCAGCACAAACTGATGATAAGTTACACCCAGTAAGCCGATAAGCCTATGCACACGTGATGTGATATATCTACTCGGCCTATGAGATCAAACCTAACTGATGCAGCCATAGACAGAACAGATATATCGTGGTAAGCCGACTACCGTAGGCCAACTAGAATATCGGACCTAACCAAGGAAGTCCTAGCCGATACAGTAGTCGGGGTAACGAGACTTACCCTCTCGCAGGAGGTCGAACTTAACCGATGCAGCCCGGCTCGAGAAGCAAGAACCCGTTGAAAAAGGGTGGCGATGCGCCGAAGTTGTATTGATCTGTGAGATGATTTACATGGTCCACGGGCATACGTATTTATACCCCGAGTTAGTACAGTCCTGATCGAATACGAAACAGGAGTTTCCTAACTATACAAGGAAAAATAACAAGCCGAGCCGGTGATATGAGATCAGGTCTCCTAAAAATTATTATCCCTGCCTAATTTATAGATAAAATATTAATTGCCATGCTGTGGTCTTCACGCTTCCTTTCTGAATTCGGCTTCTTCTGGATTTAATTCCCGCTAGTTAACCGCGATTTTCCTTAACCGAATGCAACAAAGATCTGTACCAAATTTTGGCGTTAACACCATTGCTTCGTGGGTGTGCCACAGATGCATAACAGATCTTGATGCCGAAGTAGTCACATAAATCTTGAAATACGCCACCCGTGAACTGAGTGCCGTTGTCCGTGATGATGCGGTTAGGGACCCCGAATCAGTATAATATACTCATGATGAAGTCCTTTGCTCGTGCCGCTGTTATGGTAGCAATGGGTTTTGCCTCAATCCACTTCGTGAATTTATCCACTGCAATGAACAAGTGTGTGAACCCTCCTGGTGCTTTCTTGAAAGGCTCGACCATGTCAAGCCCCCATACTACAAAGGGCCAAGAGATTGGGATTGTTTGGAGTTCTTGGGCTAGGAGATTTATTTGTCTTGCATAGAACTGACAACCCTCGCATCTGCGTACTATGTCTTTAGCATCTGTTATTGCTGTTGGCCAGAAAAATCCCTGCCTGTAAGCCTTTCCGACTAACGTCCAGGATGCGGCATGGTTGCCACATATGCCCGAGTGGATCGATTGCAGAATCTGCTTGCCCTCCTCGGGTGTGACACAGCGCATGAGGACACCGGATGCACTTCTTCGGTACAGGTCTTCTCCGACTACTAGGAAACTTTTGCTTCGACGTTTGATTTGTTCGGCTTGGATGCGATCTTCTGGGAGTTCATCTTCCAGGAGGATTTGAGAATAGGAGTCCGCCAATCTTGAGATATGACCAATACTTCTTCTGTTGTCGGGGTAGGTTTAGCCCCCGACTATTCTGGCACTGGTTTCTTCTTGACTGATGGTTCCGTTAGTTGCTCGACAAAGATCCCTGTTGGAACCACCTCTCGCTTGGATCCCATGTTTGCCAATTCATCTACAGCATCGTTGTATTGTCGTAAGACGTGGGTTATCTCCAGCCCATCGAACTTGTTTTCTAGCTTTCAGACCTCCTAATAGTATGCTGCCATGGTATCGTCAAGACATGTCCAGTCTTTTATGACTTGGTTGACCATGAGTTGGGAATCTCCACGCACAACTAGTCGACGAATGCTGAGTGATATAGCAATGTAGAGCCCGTGGATGAGTGCCTCGTACTCGGTGACATTGTGGGAAGCCAGAAAGTGAATTTGGAGAACGTACTTAAGTTTTTCGCCTGTGGGTGACGTCAGTACAACGCCGGCCCCGGCGCCACCGATCCTTAGAGAACCGTCGAAGTACATTGTCCAGTACTCTAGCTTGTCTGTTGTTGTAGGCGTCTGAACTTCTGTCCACTCAGCCACAAAGTCGGCTAGAGCTTGTGATTTGATTGCTGTCCGTGGTTGAAAGGTGATGTCGAAAGCCATCAACTCGAGCACCCATTTAACGATTCGGCCAGTGGCCTCGTGATTATGCAGGATGTCCCTAAGTGGATGCAATGTGACCACCGTGACTTGATGCGACTGGAAGTAGTGCACCAGCTTCCGGACAGTGATGAGTAGGCCATATAGCAGCTTCTGGACCAGCAGATATCTTATCTTTGAGTCGGCTAGGACCTCACTGACGAAGTAGACTGGCCTTTGTATTTTCTGTTTGTGACCCAGTTCGGATCGCTCGATCACCAACACTATGCTGACTACCTGAGTGGTTGCCGCCAGATATAGCATTAATGGCTCTTAGGGCATAGGTGATGCCAACACGGGTGGTGATGTGAGAAATTGCTTGAAGTCTTCGAAGGCTTGCTGGGCTTCGGGAGTCCATTGAAAATTATCTGCTTTCTTCAGTAACTTGAAGAAGGGCATGCCCCGTTCGCCTAGTCGGGAAATAAATCATCTGAGTGCTGCCATGCAGCCTGTCAACTTCTGGACGTCCTTCTGGCTAGTCAGGGGCGCCATGTTCATGATTGCGTTGATTTTCTCTGGATTAGCCTCGATGCCGTGATGTGATACGATGAAGCCGAGTAGCTTGCCAGATGGCACACCGAAGGTGCACTTTTTTGGGTTCAACTTCATCTTGAATCTTCGAAGATTTTGGAAGGTTTCCTCCAAGTCGGTGATGAGGTCTTCTTTGAACTTTGTCTTGATCACCACGTCATCGACATATGGCTCCACGTTGCGCCCGATCTGAGTGTGTAGACACCGCTGAATTGCTTGTTGATACATTGCTCCAGCGTTTTTCAAACCGAACGGCATAATGATGTAGCAGTATGTGCCAAACAGCGTGATGAAAGACGTCTTTAGGCAGTCCTCCTCCTTTAGGCGGATTTGGTGGTATCCCGAGTAATAGTCGAGAACGCTGAGAAGTTCACACCCCGTAGTTGAATCCACCACCTGATCTATTCTTGGTAGACCAAATGGATCTTTGGGGCACGCCTTGTTTAAGTTGGTGTAGTCGACGCACATGCGCCATTTACCGTTCTTCTTCCAAACCAGGACTGGGTTTGCCAGCCAATCCGGGTGATAGACCTCCTTGATGAACCCGGCTGTGAGGACTTTGGTTATCTCCTCCCGAATAGCATCTTTGCGGTCTTGTGTGAAGCGCCGTAGCCATTGCTTGACTGGCTTGGCGTCTGTCTTGACATTTAGGGCATGCTCGATCACCTCCCGTGGTACCCCAGGCATATCGGAATGTTTCCAGCGAAGATGTCCTTGTTTTCCTGGAGGAAGGTGACGAGCGCGTGTTCCTATTTGGGGTCGAGTCCGGTCCTGACTAGAGCAGTCTTGGAGGGGTCAAAAGGGTCCAGGGGGATCTTCTCGTGTTAGAGTCCACTGAAATTCCTGACTTTGCTACTTTTTTTGCCGGAACTTGGTTGTCCTCGACTTCTGTTGTGGTGGCTTGCCGAATGTTGTCGCGTTGACTGCCGCTTCTTGAGACTGAGCCAACTCGTAGCTCTCTTTGTCGTAGGTGAAGGCTTGCTTGACATCGCTGCGAAGGGAGAGAACTCCGGCAGGCCCAGGCATCTTGAGCACCATGTAGGTATAGTGCAGTATCACCATGAATTTGGCGAGCACCGGTCGTTCGAGTATCGTGTGGTACGCAGTCACGAAGTCAACGACCTCGAAGCAGATATTTTCTGTGCAGAAGTTGTCCCGCGTGCCGAAGGTGACCGGCAAAGTTATCTGCTCGAGGGGTGTTGAAGACAGGTCAGGAATTATCCCGTGGAAGGGCACCGTACTCGGCCGCAGTTCTGAACAAGGGATTTTCATCTCATCCAGGGTCTTGGCGAAGAGAATATTGAGCGCGTTGCCTCCGTCTATAAGAACCTTCTTCAACTTGATATTTTTGACGACCGGGTCCAGGACGAGTGGATAGCGTCCCGGGTGTGAAACCTGATCTGGGTGATCTGTGTGGTTGAATGTGATGGACATCTCTAACCAGCGCAAATACTAGGGGGCGTCTGCTGTAGAGACCATGTTGACGTCGTGTGCTGTTAGCTTCTGCTTCCTCTTGGACTCGTACGCAGACGGTCCTCCGAAGATGTGGTTGAGCTTGGCCTGGGGATCTTGATAATTGTCGGCCAGGCCTGAATCTGGCTTGTCCTTGTCCTTGTTGGCGCCAGATGATGAAGCCTGCTCGGAAGCAAACTTCTTGAGCATGAAGCAGTCCTTGGCCGCGTGCTTGCCCTTGGGGTGAAAGAGGCAAGGCCTGTTCATCACCTTCTGGTACTCGTTGTTCCTTGGGGGTCGCGACCGAGTTCGCTCCACGTTGGCCACCACGTTTTTCGACTTCCGCTTGCGGCTGCCGGATTTGCTCTGTGACGGCTCATTGTTGGCTTTAGCCTTTTGGTCCTTCTACCGGGACTCTTTCTTCTCATCGAGGGCCTCAACGACTGCCTCAGCCGAGTCGGCGTACTTATTCGCCATGTCGAAGAGAGCCTTGATAGAGGTTGGGGGCTTCCGAGTGAACTTCGCAATGAATGGGGCGTCCTTGACTTCCTTGCAGAAGGCGGCGATGACGACCTCGTCCTTGATCATTGGGATTGAGTTGCGCTTCTCGGATAACCTTTTGATGAACTCACGGAGAGACTCTTTCTTCCTCTGGTGCAGCTGATAGAGATCGTGCTCGGAAGACGGCCGCTCGTAAGTCCCCTGGAAGTTAGCTATAAAGTGTTTCCGAAGTTCCCTCCAGGAGCTGATTGATCGCCTTGGGAGCCCTATTGGCCATGTCCTCGCTAAGTCGGCCAGGGCGATCGGGAGGTATTTAGCCATGGCTTTGTGGTCACCTCCAGCAGCTTGGATCACCAGAGTATATACGGTGAGCCAGGACTCGGGGTTAGTTTTGCCGTCGTATTTTTCGATCCCCGTAGGCTTGAAGCCCGACGGCTAGTCAACATCTTGTAGCTCCTAGGTGAAGGCTGGTATGCCTTCATCTTCGTGAGGGCTCCGGCTCCAACCGCGGCGGTTAAACAGCTCGTGGTGGAGACCGAAACGCTCCTACTCGTCCTCCAATCGGTGGCGCTCGTCGTCTTCATGTTGGCGGCGCCGAGCATTGATATCTTGGCGGAAATCACATTGCAGACAGACTCGGAGGTCTTGGTTGAACCAGCGATCGTTATGGGGACATCACCGATTGTTGTTGTTTGTGTTGCCGAGAGATGTTTGCCGTGACTCCGCGTGCGGCTAACTTGAGCCAACCGCCTAGCATCGTGCCGGTGCAGACGAGACTACCGCTGGAGAACCTGACCGGTTGGTCGATACAAGTGTGTCACCCGATTGCTGGTGCTGCTGACATGCAACAGCTATAATCATCGCCTTGATCTTCGCTATAGTCGGGGTGGCCTGATGATGGTCGGTACAAGTGTGTCACCCGACTGCTGGTACTGCTAGACACAGGGTTGCAGCGGCCACGACATTCTGTTGTGGCGTGACGAAGACGTCGTGGTCGCCGACTCTAGTCTGGAGGATTTGTTGTTGAGCGGTTCACCCAGCCCTGCGTAGCTCGTTGTTGCGAGCCTCGCGTTTGGCCTCCTCCTGTTGCTGTAGTCGGTGGGCCTCCTCTTCTTGCTCCTGTTGTACTTGGCGCACCTCCGGCGAAGGGGTTGAAGCCATGAAAATTTCTCGAGGCAGAAGAAAGCTTGCCAGACTGGTGTTCGAACTGTTGTCCGACTTGGAGTCAGAATCCGAGTAGTTCATCGGAGTAAGGACGATTCCGACCTCCCTAGATCCAATCTGGAACGGCTCTAGGCCATGTCCAAACTGAAGTGTAGAGGATCGGATCTGCCGCGTGGGATGTAGATTATAGATGTTCGTGGCATCGCCGAGACTGCATGGGAGATTGACAATCTCTCCCCTTCCTAGCCTGACCCGGGCCGGCTCAAGGCCGAGTCCGAGCCAAACGCTGAAGGAGAGAGTTGTCCCAAGGCCCGGCGAAGTAGAAGATGGCCGCAGCAGATCGATGGGGGTTGCTGCGGCGTCGTGTGGGCTAACTAACGCGGAGTCGGCCGGCCGATCGGATCTAGTCTAACTTGGCCAAGGTGAGGTTGTCGAGCTGGTCGGTGACGAAGTCGAGGCTTCCGAATGTAATTGTGTCTCCAAGGGAGAATCTGCTGCCGTCGACTCCAGATGTCGAATCCATCGAGCTTGAGGTTGATCTCGCCGAAGCCCCTACCTAGCGCGCCAACTATCGATGTTTTACACTGGCAATATGATTATAGGGCTACTCATCGGATCGAAACTCAATGGACTGCAAAGGAACACAGGGAGGTTTATACTGGTTCAGGTCCTCAATGTGAGGTAATACCCTACATCCAGTTATGGTGTATTTCTTTGAGGAAGTATGATTCTGATGAATATCTGTATGCCCTCAAGGGGCGCCCTGCCTCCCCTTATATACTAGGAGACAGGGGTACAAAGTAGGAGTCCTAGCCGGACTACGGTCGAGGGATCTCCTCTTAGAGATATAACCCACCCGACTAGAACTATATATTCCTTATCGTATAAGGCTAAGTCTGTCGGGCTCTATCATATCTCTAACTACAAGGCTAGGCCCATCCTCTATCCGAGTGGCCCATATGCTTGTCATGAGGTACCCGGGGCCCATGGCCTCCACAGGCCCGTATCGATAAATCCCATTACTCGGTCCGAGAAGCTTGCTGTGGCTTTGTCATCTGACCTTGTTTTGTCGTATCTAGTCCGATGAGAGTGTGCCAAACAACTCTTATTAGAATCTTCTTGGGGTGGGTGCATCAAGTTGTCAACCTCCTCTAAGAATACCTTGCACTCGGCCAGGGTATGAGAACTTGTCCTGTGAATCGGACACCACTGTTTTCAAGGCGAGGTCCTCTTGTCAGATTTGGTTGTAATCTTTCTAACCTTGGGCTTTGGTATTGGCTTCATGAGAAAAATTGGCAACTTTGGTGGTGCCGATGGTGCTAGGAAGGTGATGGATTCGACCTGAAGGAAGGTGACTACCGGCCAGTTTTGATCGTCCAGGCCAAAGAAATCATAAAATCCTTTGTTGTAAAAACTACTCCTTGAAGACATCTCGTTGAATCCTTCGAAATATTAGGCCCCTACATAGCACGCCAACAAGTTGAGATCTAACCCCATGACAGTTTGGAGCACTAGGTAGAGGATCCCGACTACAGTATTTGTGGACATTTGCAAATAGTCCTACTGTAGTTGGGATAGTTTTGTAGGTAATTAAGCCAACTTTGTGGACTACATGTTCGCAAATAGCCCTACTGTAGTCGAGATAGATTTGGAGTTAATTAAGTCAACTTTGTGCGCCTACCTGGCACGCCAACTATCGACGGATTGGCACTCGACCATAGTATCCGTGTATATACAGTGTATTTTGAGAACGTAGGGTAAGTTTGATATGTAGATGCAAACAAAGATGCAAGAAGACAGGGATTTTTATACTAGTTCGGGCCCCCAAGATGGCTAATAACCCGACTCCTGTTTGGCAGGGAGGCCAGTGTTTTCTACTATATCAATCTCATGAGTACAAAGTATGAGGAATAAACTCTAATCTAGTCTACCGGTAATATCGGCGTAGGGCTTGGGTATGGTGATCGGCGGTTAGTCGTCGTCGGGCTCCTCCAATGTCGACTAGATGAGATTGGACGTATGTGGCTTCTATTAGCTTCTCCTTGGGCTGTCTTGGCTTATCTTGGCTCGTATTGGCCTGTCCCTCCTCCATGGGGTCTTATATTTATACTCTCGGATACCCCCTTGTCCAAGTAGAACTAGGGAGGTATATTAGGATACGAATCCGAACAATCCTGGTAGAACCCGAGTAGGACTCTGTATTTCTTTACTTATCGGGAACTCTTTCCTTATCTGCTCTGGGCTCTATCCATATGTATGGAGTTTGTCTCTGTGTAGATTTTGGTATGTTGTAGTCTACTAAGGTATGCGTACGTCTGTGGGATATCCCATATTTAGTATACTGACAGAATTGTGTGAGACAATTGATCAATGATGTAACTAACAAGGGACTAGTATAGCGAACCTGTCCAGCTGGGTTCGTTATTCTTTTATGGTAGGAGACATTTTCATCAACAACGATAAGACTGTGGTGACTTTGTTAACCAAAAGATATGTCAGCCCAATCTCTTGGAGGTAATCATAGGGATAGTGTGTATGTGTGTGCATTCATTTGGGTGAGTGTGTGTGCGTGTATATAATCGCTTGCATGTTTGTATTGCGCTTTGTAAAACAAAAGAGAAAGAAACAAGGGACTAGTATAGTATCTGTGAGAACCTTTTTGACCTTAAAACAGTAGGGAAGGTCCCCATGGTATATTAATGTTCTTTTAAAATATTTATAAAAAAGTTATTATAAATTACCAAGCCATAATTGAAGAAAAGGTTTATCTACATCTTTAAGTCTAATTAAATGTAGACTTACCACCTCCTTGACTGCAGCCTTTCAAGACATGACAGACGGCATCACATTATTAAAGATGAGATTATTCCTTTGTTTCCATAAACTCCATCCCGTGACCAAGAAAACCACCATAAAGCAGGGAGACCCAAAACTACTCTTTTGAAGTAGCACCATAATTCCAGGCTGTAAGATTTTTTTCTCTCTAGTCTTGCAAATTAAAATTTTGACCTTGGAATTAAAGTCGAATATCTCATAACAATCCTTCTCTTCTAATCTCTACAGAAAGCACTTCTCCCAAACTGCACCAACAACTCACAAATCACACCCCACCCCCCGCGCCACCGTCGACGGCAACGAGACCTATCGGCCCGCCGCAACACCGCATCCCTTCTCCCTTGGCCATCCATCATCTTCCTTCTCTCCGGTGCCCCCTCCCAACCCCCACGTGAATCCGCTACTACCGCGCCCTTTTGATCTCCCTCCACTTCTGCCACCCACCACCCTCCTTAGGCTCTCTGCCACCCTAGCCCAATCCCAAAAATCTAACTTGGTGGAGTCGATACATCTCCCCGTCGGATGGATCACCAGAGTTGATGAGGATGCACCAGTGAATATTAATCGGATGCATAAAAATCTATAAGATTTATCTCTTGGTATTTTGTCAAACAATAGTTAGCAAATCTGAACTAACAGTGACCATGTGCTAGCACAAAATATACACACACTATGGCATATTGTTATATCTCTATATCAATTTGAATTGCATGCAAACCGGGTCTTGATATCAAGATTGCGTCATACTCCCTCTGGTTTTTAATATTTGACGCCGTTGACTTTTGGACATCAATTTGACAATTCGTCTTATTCAAAAATTTTGTACAAACATGTAAAAATATAAGCCATGCTTAAAGTATATTTAATGATAAAACAAATCGCAACAAAATAAATGATAATTCTATAATTTTTTAAATAAGATGAATGGTCAAATGTATTTCAAAAGGTCAATGGTGTCAAATATTAAAAACCAGGGGGAGTAATAAACATGGTAGTACAATCCAATTACAAATAGTGGGCGGGTTATTTAGAAATGGCATGAGGTGGAATGGACTAGCTACCAAAATGCTTGCAGATATATGCCCTGGGTTGGTGGCTAGATTTTCAGGCACAATCGTGGACCGGTAAATGGCAATGCATACTCTCTCTGTCCCAAAATAAACTAATTCCTAGAGTTCAAACTTTGTCCCAAAATAAACCAACTCCTATATTCTTACCTATTAACGGTTCACAAATCAAAACATTTTATCCCTTTAATACCTCTTACCTACCAACCCACCAATTCTACCTCTCTATTAATAAGAGACACTTTAGTCCTTTCCATTTACCATTATCCTTGTCTTAGGATGGTAGGAATTCCTTTATTTGGGGATAGAGGGAGTAATTGTTAAAGAAAATGATCCAAGGGCATTCATGTTTTGGTTCTTCTTAACTGAACAATAAAAAAGATGCACGGAACCATTTATATGCCACCTACTTGTATTGGGGAAAGAAATCCATCCGTTCTTACGGTTAAGGTATACTTAGGGTTTGTGTTTTAAGAATTAACCCTAAACTCTATCTGGCCCTATTCCTCCTCCCTTTGTTTCTGAGTTGCCCCTCAATACCTCAGCATAAATCTGGGACATGTAACGTCCTCTTCCCATCCCCATGTGTCACCATCAATTGTGTTGTACGAGCCCCGTCAACACCTCCCTTGCTCCTCCTTATCGTTTCTCTCGTTTACCGTATCGAGATCCAAGCCATTTGTTATCTTTTTCTACAACTATCATGAGATGCCCCCATATCGTCAAGCCTCTCTAGCCTCCAGGATCTTGCAGCATTAGATCTTATTGCCTCCTCCTAACCACTCAGTTTCTCGTCGTCCTTGCCTACCCCGCCTACTTTCAGCCAATGATCGTCTTGCAGCATTGCCCATCATCGGTCTGCTAACTCCATGATCTCTCTCTAAACCTCAAACCTGATCTGACACCACTGTTGTTGTCACCTTGTCACTGGAATCACTAAACCACAAATCTCCACACGAATATAAAGGTTAGATGTTTTGTGGTTTATGCAAAATATTGGTTGAGTGGTGTCTAGATAATCCCATAATTTACATTTTAAGTGTTGCACTGATATTGAAAACATAATTGAATTATAATATTATATATTTATTTTATGTTTTTACACATATGGCCATCCTAAGAATCTGAAGCCCCGGTGCGAAATATAAAAGGAGCCTTATTTTTAGCAAATGCTAATTAAAAAGGAGTAAACTTCACTTTAGGCTATATATATTGATTAGAATTACACAATAGACCAAGATAGACCTATTTTTTGAATTAATGCCAGGTATTTAAAATTCTTTGGAGGGGTATGTATTGTTTTACTCAATCCACATCACAGCTAGTGGTACTCCATCCGCGTCAACAAAGCTAGCAATCAATTTAACACGCTCATCTCTTTAGCTATCCCTACCACCAAACGAGCAATACTTTTACGCAACCAATAAGGGCTAGAGCTATCCTAAGGGAACTCATCAACTGACAACAATAGTGGCAATATATCTAAGTAGTAGCTAGGAAGAATAATTGTGTCCTACTACAGTGATTCAGTTTTTCTTACTAAGCGGAAAATGAAATATTGTGCATGGAACATACGTTCACATCTTGATCATCGTTTACTATTCTTTGACGTGGCCATAAGCCCATAACTACCATCGTACACTTGTGGGAGCCAAAAAAACAAACCCATTCTAACTAAACTATTGAAGAGGAAAGAGGAAAACTTATTAAAAATAGAATAAGGAGATCCATAAACATGTTAAAACACATTGGTTTGGATTGAATCATAAAATTTGGGCCATTTAATTTTTAGGGTCCTACATGATCGCCCATTCTGCACATGCTAATGTACGGCTCTGTTCATACTAATCTTTTGAAGGCAACTCAATCTAATAATTTTATATATTTAAATTTAATTTTCATGCCATCACACTAATCTTTGGTAGGCAAACTGAATTACGTTCAGAAGGCATAAAGAGGTAGATACCAAAATGCTACTCCAATGGGTACGTAGTATGAAGAGGAATTAGCCAGGTAACACAATGCTTGCAGGTGGAATCCAACGGGTTGGTGACGGGCTAGTAGCAGAATTGTAGGCATGCAAATCATTTTCCTTAGCTGAACTATCAAAACTTTATATATTTATTCTACATTTTCGTTGTCACATTAATCTTTAGAGTGTAACTGAATTGTTAATAGTTTTATATAGCTATTTTACGTTTTATTCCATCGCAGTTGCCTAATCACCAAAGGAGTAAATTAGCTGGTACTTTGTCCTAAAATACCAAGACTACGAATAATAAGAACACGGATTATATGTATTTTAAACAGAGAATATTGGTTATGTGAAAAACAATAATAACACAAAAATTTTTTGAGTAAATTTCAGATAGCAGCAATAATTTTATCAAAATTCAATTTAAGACCACCTTAGCTAGTGATTTCAAAGAAGATATGATTTTATCAGAAAGCTGCAATGTTATTTGTCTGATAAGTTTTAGGTCCACCTTTACACTACTCATACTAGCGTAAGTCGGGCACATGCATCATTCACACATAGGGGTGTAAAGTTACATCTTTGTGATGAATTTTTTTTGCTATTGTTGTAGTTTTACAAAATGCCCAACTAAAATTTAAGCAAAAGTGGTAGTTTTGATAAAATATTTGCAATTTTGTGAAATTTACTTAATTTTTATTAGAGAATGGGGTCACGTGAAAATGATAATGATAACAACAAGCGTTTTATGCATTTGTTTACCAGAAAATATGGGATTACGTGAAAATGACAATAGCATATGCTTTATGCATTTCTTTTACCAGAGAATATGGGCCATGTCAAAATGTTTTTTTCCCTAAAACCCATTAGTACATACTGAGATACTATGCATTTGTTTACCAGAAAATATGGGATTATGTGAAAATGACAATAACATATGCTTTATGCATTTCTTTTACCAGAGAATATGGGCCATGTGAAAATGTTTTTCCCCTAAAAGGCTAAAACCCATTTCTACTGACACTCTTGATACTGAGATACTCTGATAGCGTGTAATATACTCCAGGTCTCCAGCTGTGTGGGTCCCGGTCAATTGCACCTCCGTCTCTTCGGCTTCCATCTTCGTACTACCTCATCTCCTTCCTATCATCAGAAACCTTTCGCACCTCGCCACGCACCCAATCCTCACGAGGGTGCGGGTGTACTCGCCGACTTCCTGGGCGCCAGAAAACGGCGGCCCCACACGCCAGCCGCACACAGCTTCAGGAGAAATAGCATCCCGGGTTCCCCCATCTCAGAACGCACAGCAATCGCCATGTCTCGGACAAAGTCATCTGATATGTGGGCTCATGGTTACGTGGATCGATGTCAGTAGGTGTACAGCTGCAGAGGAAGGGTGGTACAACTCCCCTCTCGTTCAAATAAATCGACGAACGATAACTCTCTCTGCTCGTCCGTGCCCACTCCTCATCCCTTTCCGGAAAACCCAAAACTCCGACCAGTCTTAATCAACTCCCCCAATCTTTGCTCCTCACTCAACCCAGCCTCATCCAAACCCTAACCCCAGCGTCCCCAATGGTGACCCTCCGGGCACGCAAGCGCGGGCATGGGGCAGGGCGGGGGCGACGACGACGGCGGGTGGCGCTACTCGCGGCCTCGGACTCGGGGGCTTCGCGGGGCTCCCTCCACACGCGGCGCCGGACGAGGCGAGCTCGAGCAGCTCGCCGCGCCTACGACCGGCCTCGGGCCGCATTTCGTCTCTCTCCGCGGTGGTGGCCTCTCTGCCTCGCGGACCTCGCAGCCGCCTCGGCTTCCGGTCGGCCCGGTCGCGCTACCCCCCGAGGTGGACGCGTCCGTGTTCTGCTCCGAGGAGGCGATCGCCGCCGTGAAGGGGTTCCTCCGCGATCGCGTGCTGCTGGGAGGTGAAGGGGGTGGCCGGGAGTTGCCGGAGGAGGTTGCAGTGGCGTTGCGGTTGGTGGGGGAAGGGAATGGCGCACTTGTGGATTGGTGCCGGTTGTTTTGGAGTTGCTTAGATGGATTTGGTGAGCGGGAGCCACGGCGCTACGCGCCGCATCTCCTCGTCTGATCGAATACCAAGGCTGGAAGCTTTTGGGCCGAGGTGATGGGAGTTCGGTGAAACGAAGGAAGGCGTGTTCCTGGGGATGCCAGTGGGCAGAGATGAGAAGGAGACGGCCTTGATTCACAGAAGTGTGGGGATGCTCGTAGCCCAGGCAGCGGAAGCAGAGGTGGAGAAGGCGGCCAAAGCATTGGAGACTTGGAGGAGATGCCAATTTTTGGAGAGGGCAAAGAATTCAATGCAGTTGATCCAGCAATGGATAACAAAAGTTCAATTGTGGGGGTGAGGGGATGGATTCATGGAATGAGCGAGGGTAATGCTGAGCTTGGATCTCAAAACGAGGTTTTGGGCTGCGAGATGGAAGGTAACAAAGGGAATGTTGCTGGGTAGACGCCAAAGATCAGAGCTCCCCAGATGATTCGTCTTTCCTTAGCCTTCTTTGCACAATGGATGGAGCAAATGACTCCTCAAGCTTCAGAAGGTGATCTCCAGGGCAAGCCCCAAACTGGGCCCAAATCAGCAGCGCATAATTGAGATCGAAGATGAAGAGGTTGACGATGATGATGATAACGTGGGTGTTGGTCCTGTCCCTCCCATCATTCAAAATGGACATTTTGGCCTTATAAATTATTTTGTGCAACAGAGGCCAACAGAAGGCCTTCAAAATGATCAAACTCTTCCATCTTTCCTTGCTGCACACAGCAAATCAAGCTTGCATGGATAATAAACCTTCTTTGGATAAGATAAGAGGCTCTCATTGATGCTCGAGCTGCTAACCAGCGCATGAGAAACATGTTAATGGAAAAGGACTATATGATCGCAACCATCAAGAGGGACATACTGGAGGATCTTGGAGCAAGGCACATTAAGATCAGTCGATTTGAACATGATATGGAATTGATGTATCTCACCATTCAACAATACCAAAAATCATTTAAGAACTCTTCTGCTGCGTTTATAGAGTATAGGAACATGATGTCGCGTGGGAATGGTGGTAATTCATCTCTGGAAGTTCCTGGCATAGCTGATGAGCTGGATGGATTTGTTAGGATGCAGCGAGTGCATATTTTTCAGAGGATTGGTGGGATTCAAAAGCATTGGCTCTCAAAATATTCAGAGTGTCTTGGGCATAAGACGGGACTAGCAAAACACATGACATTCCTCAGTGATGGACTGCAAAGACTGAAAGATTCAACAGCTATTCCTGACCTTAACAATGGCAAGCCTCAACTGTGAATTGTGTCTTCATCTTCATCATCTTAAAAACCTTTAGTAAATCAACTCATTTTTGCTCCATCCGCAGGCGGGGAAGACAAAGAATTGGATAAAGAATTGCAGGGTAAGATGAGGGATGCAGAGTGGGAAGGTGAAGGAGATCATTGCAGTAGCGCTGTAGCGGTGAGTTTAGCTCTTGTGGTGCTGGATCTTGAAGTACATTGAACGTTTGCTATTTGAGCAACAATTTGTTTAGCCAATGAATATTTGTCGGTGACTTGGAAATTTGCTATAAAATTGCTTGCGCTACTCCCATCAAAAATAGATGGCCCTGAGGTTTTTTTTTCCAATATGGCACTTGTAGCTAGCTAATTATAATGAAGTATGGATGCCTAATTACAATTTTTCTTTGGCACACTGCCAGAGCATGTCATGTCATGATGCTATGGTGCTGGAAGGAAGGCAGACGTATTTAGATCCTGACATTGCACTTTGCAGATAGATGAAAGCACAACCTGATCAGAGGAATGATAAGGAGGGAATGATTGTCAATGGAATTACTGGAAGCCGCCACGAAGAGGAAGCATAACACGGAGGTGCAGATTCACAGGGCACAAGTTAGACAGAAGAATGTTCTGCTTCTTTCGTTTTGGATGAATGTTGATGGGTGTAAGTTGTAACCTAGTCGTTTAATTGAGAGCTGGTTAATTGTCTAGGGTTTGGTCATGTAGCTTAACTGTTACCCTAAAGTTAATGACTTTGTTAGAACGGTTTACTCTTGGATATTGGGATGGTAACTATGGTTACAACTTTGTGCATGAATGAGAAGTTCGGGCACCTTTTTTTATTTTTATCGGTTTTTGAGCCGTTGATTTGTCTGTTTTTGATCTTTTCTTTAGAAGATGTTTTCTTGAACATAACTCAAAGCCATTGGACGAACTTCAGCATGAATTGAGACCATTCAGTTCTTTATTTATTCTGGAGGTAGTATCAACTGCTGAGTTATGTAGGAACCGTCTTCTTCAGACGTCAATGGCCTCTATCTTCTTACTACGAGCTGTTGAAGTACGAAATGAGGATTATGTGCTCTGTGAATGAAATGGGCTGTCTGGTCTGAAAAAGGCATGAATTTTGGATGTTATCGAAGCGCAACATTCTTTAAAGAAGCGCGACTATCAGAACTTTTTGTACCTTGCAAGAGTTACAGAAAGAAAAAGGCAATTGTTGGCCCGGGCTTTGGCATCCAGTTTCGACTGGCGGCTTGGGCCTTGCCTAGGCTTGGTGATCCATCAGAAGATGATCGGATAAGATAATGTGCTCAGTATGCTCAACAGCGATCCCAATTAGTGCTTGCAGACAGGGCTAAATGGTGCACGATACAGTATTTTGCATTTCTTTCACGCAGTTTTTCGTTGTGCAACACTGTTCTCTGTTGGCTTGCCTGTATCAAGTCAAACGATACGGATCCCTCAGCTGATCAGTCTTACGGATTTGCTATATCTACTCAACAGGAAATCTATGGGAGAAACGTTTCGATTTTTCAGCCATCAAATTCGCTTTAAGATTCGTGTTTGGGATGGAAACAAAAATTAAATGTTGTGGGCGGGGGCGGGGCTCAAACATGCAACACACCAAACACCTTATACATGCCTCCACCACTGAGAGCAAGTTTAATAGTATAGCTAGCACTAGGCTATAAAAATATCCACCTCAGTAAAAAGTATAACCAATAGATACTCTATCTATTCTATAATATAAGGGATCATATTAATTTTTGGCCAATTTAAGGTTATAACTAAAACACGCATATACCCCTAAAAAGATAGTAGGTAGAGAATAAGCTAGTATAAAAGTTAGTATGTTAAGAATAAACTGGTATAAAAGTTGATAAGTATGAAATAAAGTACTGTCATGGAATTCCAAAATCCCTTATATTTTAGGATAAATTTAAAGGGTAAAATTCTTTATATTATGGAATGAAGGGAGTACCACAGTTGGCTACAGAGTTGTTTATACCATGGGTTCCTAGAAATCAGATTTTTTTAATTTTCTAATTTACTTCTCGTCACTTCCCACTCTATTCCTTCTCTCTCCCTTGAGACAATTCGGAAGCGTGCAACAGAATGCTGGCAGGTACTTGCAGCATGCATGGATAGTGATTGGTGACCATATTTTTATTTAGCGTTGTAGCTAGGTGATAGATTAGAGTAACTTTAACAACATGGCTATTTGACTTTCTAAGTTAAAATTTAGCCACCATAGACAAAAAACGAGCTTCAATAGACTCTCTATTCGGCTGGCAACTCACTCCACAACTAGCTAAACTTGGCCAGGCAACTCTAGCTTACAAATGGTGGGGCCCAACCCAATCTCTCCTCCCATCCCCCTCTCTCTCCCGTCGGCACCTCTCTCCTGCGTCGGCCTCGCCTGCTTCCACGCCCTGCTAGCTGCGTTGGCCGCTGCCTGCCCGCCCCGATAGCCGCGCCTGCGTGCTCTGCCTGCCACTGGCTCCCGGCGCTCTCGCGTTAGGCGGGCAGGCGTCGACCTCCTCCGCCACGGCGTCCTCCTTGCCGAATAAGATGTTCTCTCGGATGGTGGTGGCGAATAACGCCGGCTCCTGGCTGACGAGCCCCATCTACACGAGCAGCCACTTGAGCCAGAGCCACCGGATGTCCACGCCGTCAAGCGCCACCTTGCCGGCCGACGACAGGGTGGCAGAATTGAGCTCCGGAACTCCACCTCGCTGGCGACGTTCCCTAGCTCCTCGCCGGTGTCGCTCTAGGAGTCGATCTTCGACACCTGCTGTCGATGTTTTGTATCGGCAATAAGAATATGGGACTACTCGTGAGACCTAAACTTGATGGATTGCAAAGGAACATGAAACGATTTATCCTGGTTCAGGCCCTCAAGGTGAGTTCATACCCTACTTCCAGCTGTTGTGTATTGTCTTTAAGGTTTCTCTGGTGAGATTCTCATATCCCCTCGAGGGGGTATCCTGCCTCCCCTTATATACCAAGGAGACAGGGTCACAAAGATAGGATCCCAGTCGGACTTCGACTAAGGGATTTCCTTCTAGGAATACAACGTGACCGACTAGGACTATATCATTTTCTTATCGTACAAGGTAATGTATGCCGAGTACTATTGTATCCTTAATTACAAAGTTAGGCACATCCTCTATTCAAGTGGCCTTAATGCTTCTCATGAGGTACCTAGGGCCCATGGCCTCCACAGCAACCCCTGAGACCTTTATAGTTGAGTCACAGCTGATGCCGAGTGCTCATCCTCCTTGAGGAAGGCTCCCCGAGTGCTTTGCTCTCAAATACTCATTGTCCGAGTGCTTCTTCTCCAAGTCCTGCTTCATATCAACTGGCAACGAGGCTATGAAGGGCTTCGTAGAAAAAAATAAATGGTGCGCACCGAATAGGCGCACCTATTAGGTGTAGCCCCAACTTTATACTTAACTGTGAAACAATTAAACATAAAGTCAAAGATCTTTAACCTTTTAGTCTTTCCTGAGTAGTATACTACTTGGAAATCAGACCCTTCAGCATCATGTCAGCTGAAAGTATTTTTGCTAAAGGCAATTGTGGGCTAAGCATGTAAGCCGAGTACCACTGCATGGATTTTAACCCAATATGTGGTCAGGTGTACTTGAGATTTCAATTTTAATGGAAGCCAGTTGATGATCCTTATAAGGATATATTCTCAATATCTGGTAAATAATTCAAATATCTGAACACATGTGTCTAGCAATTGGGATTTCATGAAGCATATCTGATTATCTAATCGATTTCTGTAAAATAGCATCTACACTATGATTTTAACACAGTCAGCGATTGAACCAATAGGATATGCCATTTAGAAACTCATATCTTGTGATCCAGTACTGAATTAGTTGGCCCAGGCTCACTTATCAGCACAGGCCTTATAAAACGGGGAGAGAAAGAAAAGATTCCCCTTTTTTCTCCAGTTTGCCAAATCACTTCGCCTTCTAGCTCCGCACCCAAATTTCGTGCTTTCCGCCTCACTAGGGTTCGCTGTAGCTTGCACCCCCACTCGAGACTCGCCAGAATCTGCTCCGCCGCATCCATTCCTAACCACCAACCATTCCCCCAAATTTCTCTCCCCCGACGATGCCGAAATCTCCATTTGAGATCCCTGATATGACCGCCAGAGTCTGGCCGATGTCGGATTGCAGCCCGATGAAGCTGAAGCTGCTGGAGAAACTGTTGATGCTACAGCAACAAGACGTCAGTCACTGGCACACCGCGGAGGGGGAGTCTATGCTGGCGCCCAAATCTGGTGAAACCGTCTTCACTTCGTTTTTCGACTGCGGTCTTGCCCTCCCCTCCTCGGATTTCCTTCTCCACCTTTTGTCTTTCTACCAAATAGAATTGGTGAATTTGAATCCCAACTTTATTCTCCATATTTTGATCTTCGCTACCTTATGCGAAGTTTTTCTAGGGGTCAAGCCCCACTTCAATCTTTTCCGGTACCTGTTCCACATCAAGCCCTAGCCATCCAAGAATAAAATCCAAACCATCGGGGGAGCCGGACTTCAGCTTAGGAACGAAATGAAGAGGGCCTATCTCAATGTTCCTCTAAAGACATCACTCAAAGGTTGGCATAGAGAGTATTTTTACTGCTCAAACCTTGAACCCTCTCTACACCCTTTCACTAGTGCTCCACCAACCGTCCTGCCAAGCTGGTCATCAATACCAACCTATGAGGAAATAGGGCAAGTATACCAGCTGATGGAGAGAATCAACCTCCTAAAGAGCATGGGGCTGACTGGTCCCTGGGTGGCAAGGTGCTTCCTCAATCGCCGCACCAGACCACTAAAGGCCAAGAGTCATTTCAGCTGGGACTACTAGGGTAAAGATGACCCTAGCCGAGAATACCCCGATGTAGCCGACAAGAATAAGGTTACTGATACCTTGTTCGGCTTCTTCGTCAATGGGGTGGTGGAGACCGAGGATGAGGAGCGCGCCCCCAAGCCCTACCGCTAGACAAGCCCCGGCCAAAGGTATCCTTGAAGATATTGATGCTAGCTTGTTATTCACCTGTGATGAATATCTGTTGATAACTGTCCTGGCTTGTTCTGCAATGTGTGAAACATATATTGTAGAAATACTTGCAGGATTATGAGGAGTTTGATAATGACTCCCAAGATTAGCCGGTCACAAAATCGAAGAAGCGGCCAGCCAGCCCTTCTGCCACCCAACCCATCTTCAAGAGGGCTAGGAAAAGACCAATTAAAGACCCAGGCAAGAAGAAGAGCACGCCGAGTGCAGTGCCAGGGAGTCTGAAGATCAAAGATCCTGTCTGTCCAGCCCCCAGGCCACCAAGTCCAAGTCCGGCGCCACCAAGCCTCAGGCCAGCGCCGCCAAGCCCAAAGCCAGTGCTGCCGAGTGCCAAGGCTCTGCAATCAGTTGCTTCGGGCACCGAGCCAGCTGTAGCCAACTCGCCACCGTCGATTGCTGCGCCGACTAGCCCGACAATTGGCAGCTCGCCACCGCCAAGCAGGTTCTCGAGCCCCTCGCTGACGTCCTTAGGAGCACCTCTATGGAAATTCAAGACTTCGAAGAGGTAATAATAAAAAATCTTCAATCTTCTGAAAATCTTGAATGATGTGGTAGTGTCTTGATATTTGACATATTGTGCAGGAAGCGAGTTGATAGAGATCCTAAGGGGACTATGCCACTAGCTCCTGCCACCGAGCCTATCCCAACAGAGCCAGAGCCAGTAGTGTCACCTACCGAGCCAGAGGTTGCCCATTAGCACGCTCGACCTGCCCATTACTTCATGGGTGTGCCATAGAAGCATAACTGATCTTGATGCTGAAGTCGTCACAGAAATCTTGAAAAACGCCACCAATGAACTGAGTGCCGTTGTCCGTTATGATGCAGTTGGGAACTCTAAATTGTTATAAATTACTCATGATGAAGTCATTTGCTCATGCCGCTGTTATGGTAGCAACGGATTTTGTCTTGATCCACTTTGTGAATTTGTCCACTACAACGAACAAGTGTGTGAACCTCCCTGGCGCTTTCTTGAACGGCCTGACCATGTCAAGCCCCCAAACTACAAAGGGCCAAGAGATTGGAATTGTTTGAAGTTCTTGAGTTGGAAGATGTGTTTGCCTTGCAAAGAATTGGCATCCCTCGCATGTGCGAACTATGTCTTTAGCGTCTGTTACCACAGTCGGCCAAAAGAAACGCTGCATGTAAGCCTTTCCGACTAACGTCCTAGATGCAGCATGGTTGCCATAGATACCCGAGTGGATCGACTACAGAATCTGCTTGCCCTCCTCGGATGTGACGCAGCACATGAGGACTCCGGATGTGCTTCGACGGTAAAGGTCTTCTCCGACTACAAGAAAACATTTGCTTCAACGTTTAATCTGCTCAGATTCGTTGCGCTCTTCTGGGAGTTTGTCGTCTAAGAGGAATTTGAAAATTGGAGCCCGCTAGTCTTGAGAGATGATTAGTACTTCATTTGTTGCCGGTGTAGGTTCAGCCCCCGATTGTTTAAGCACTGGTTTCTTCTTGACTGATGGCTCCAATAGTTGCTCGACAAAAATCCCAGTCGGGACCATTTCTCGTTTGGATCCCATATTGGCCAATTTGTCTGCAGCTTCGTTGTATTGTCGTAATACGAGTTATCTCCAGCCCATCGAACTTGTTTTCTAGTTTTCGTACCTCATGACAATACGCCGCCATATTATCGTTGAGACATGTCTAGTCTTTCATGACTTGGTTGACCACGAGTTGATAATCCCCACGTACAACCAGTCGGTGGATGCCAAGTGTTATGGCAATGTGGAGCCAGTGGATGAGTGCCTCGTACTCGGCAAAATTGTGGGAAGCTGCAAAGTGAATCTGGAGAACGTACTTCAGTTTTTCGCCAGTGGGTGACGTCAACATGACGCCAGCCCCTGCACCGCCGATCCGTAGAGAACCGTCGAAGTACATCGTTTGGACTTCTGTCCACTCGGCAATGAAGTCGGCTAAAACTTGAGACTTGATTGCTGTCCGAGGCTGAAAGATGATGTCAAACGCCATCAACTCGACCGCCCATTTAGCGATTTTGCCAGTGGCCTCGCGGTTGTTAGGATGTCCCCGAGTGGATACGATGTGACAACAGTTACTTGATGTGACTAAAAATAGTGCACCAACTTCCGGACAGTGATGAGTAGGCCGTACAGCAGGTTCTGGACTTGAAGATATCTCATCTTGAAGTCGGCTAGCACCTCCCTGATGAAGTAGACTGGCCTTTGTATTTTCTGTATATGCCCTAGCTCTGCTCACTTGACTACCAGCACCGTGCTGACTACCTGAGTGTTTGCTGCCAGGTACAACATTAGTGGTTCCTAGGGCATGGGTGACGCTAACACTGGTGGTGATATGAGAAATTTTTTAAAGTCTTCGAAGGCTTGCTGGGCTTCAGGTGTCCATTGAAAATTATCCACTTTCTTCACTAGTTTGAAAAAGGGCATGCCCCATTCATTAAGTCGGGAGATGAATCGGCTGAGTGCCGCCATGCAGCTTGTCAACTTTTGGACGTCCTTCTGGCTAGTTGGGGTGCCATGTTCATGATAGCGTTGATTTTTCTGGATTGGCCTCGATGCCTCGATGTGATACAATGAAGCCGAGTAGCTTTCCGAACAGTACTCCGAAGCCACACTTCTCCGGATTCAACTTCATCTTGAATCTTCGAAGGCTTTGGAAAGTTTCCTCCACGTCGGCGATGAGGTCTTCCTTGGATTTTGTCTTGATCACCACGTCATCGACATACGCCTCCATGTTGCACCCAAGTTGAATGTGTAAACACCACTGGATTGCTCGTTGATATGTTGCTCCAACGTTTTTTAACCCGAACGGCATAGTGACATAGCAGTATACTCTAGACGGCGTGATGAAAGAAGTTTTCAGGCAGTCTTCCTCCCTCAGGCTAATTTGGTGATATCCCGAGTGACAGTCAAAAAAGCTGAGTAGCTCGCACCCCGCAGTCGAGTCGACAACCTGATCTATTTTGGGTAGACCAAATGGATCTTTGGGGCACGCCTTGTTTAAGTCAGTGTAATTGACGCACATGCACTATTTACCTTTCTTTTTCCAGACTAGGACTAGGTTTGCCAGCCATTCCGGGTGATAGACCTCTTTGATGAACCTAGCTATAAGGAGCTTGGTTTTCTCCTCCCGAATAGCTCTTTGAGATCTTGTGCGAAGCGCCATAGTTGTTGTTTGACTGGTTTGGCGTCCAGCTTGATGTTGAGGGAATGCTCGATCACCTCCCTTGGTACACCAGGCATGTCAAAAGGTTTCCAAGCAAATATGTCCATGTTCGTCTGGAGGAAGGTGACGAGCTCATCTTCCTATTTAGGGTCGAGTCGGATCCCGACAAGTGTGGGTGCCGTAGGCCACGGGTACCTCATGACAAGCATATGGGCCACTCGGATATAGGATGGGCCTAGCCTTGTAATTAGGGACATAGCCACACTCGGCAGACTTTGCCTTGTACGATAAGGAAAACACAGTCCTAGTTGGGTGTGTTATATCTCTAAGAGGAGATCCCTTGGCCGTAATCTGGTTGGGACTCCTACCTTGTAACCCTGTCCCCTAGTATATAAGGGGAGGCAGGGCGCCCCCTGAGGGCAGGTTGAGTTGGTTCACCAGAATCACCACCACAAATCCTCAAAGGAATAACACCACAACTGGACGTAGAGTATTACCTCACATCGAGGGCCTGAACCAGTATAAAATCTCTCTATGTTCCTTTGCAATCCATTAAGTTTCTATCCACCGAGTAGCCCCATATATTTATTGCTGGTGTAAAACATCGACAACAAGTGCAGTTTTGGAGGGGTCGGAACGGTCTAGGGGGATCCTTTTTGTTTCAGAGTCTGCTGAGATTCCCGACTTGGCTGCTTTTTTTGCTGGAACTTGATCGTCCTCGCTTGTTGTTATAGCGGCTAGTTGGATGTTGTTGCGCCCGACTGCCTCTTCTTGCGATTAGGCAAGCTGGCAGCTCTCCTTGTTGTAGGTGAAGGCTTGCTTGATATTGCTACGAAGGGAAAGCACTCCAGCTGGTCCTGGCATCTTGAGCATCATGTATGTATAATGCTGCACTGCCATGAATTTGGCTAGTGCTGGCCATCCGAGTATAACATGATACGCGGTCTCAAAGTCGGCAACCTCGAAGCAAATGTTCTCTATACGGAAGTTCTCCTGTGTGCCGAACGTAACTGGCAGAGTTATCTGTCCGAGTGGAGTGGAAGATAGGCTGGGGATTACCCCGTGGAAGGGCGCTATACTCGGTCATAGCTCGGAGCGAGGGATCTCCTTCTCGTCGAGCGTTTTGGCAAACAGAATATTGAGAGCGCTTCCTCCATCGATAAGAACCTTCTTCAATTTGATGCTTCTGATGACCGGGTCCAGGACAAGTGGATAGCGTCCTAGATGAGTGACCTAATCAGGGTGGTCCGCGCGGTCAAACGTGATTGGCGTTTCTGACCAACACAAGTACTGGGGGGCGTCTGCGGAGATCGAGTTAACTTCACGTGTTGTGAGCTTCTGCTTCCTCTTGGACTACTATGCAGTCGGCCCTCCAAAGATGCGGTTGAGCTCAGCCTGGGGATCTTGGTAGTCGCTAGCTACGCCCGGATCTGGCTTGTCCTTGTCTTTATTGCTACCAGATGTTGAGGTCTGCTCGGAGGCAAACTTCCTGAGCATGAAGCAGTCCTTAGCCGCGTGCTTGCCCTTTGGGTGGAAAAGGCATGGTCCATTTATCACTTTTTGGTACTCGTCTGTCCTCGGGGGTCGTAGCCGAGTACGCTCCACAGCTGCCTCCACATTGCCCAACTTGCGCTTGCGGTTGCCAGACTTCTTCTGTGCTGGCTCGTCGTTGTCTTTTTTGTCCTTCTGTCGGGGCTCCTTCTTGTCGTCCAGGGGCTCGGCAACTGTGTTGGCTGAGTCAGCATATTTCTCCGCCATGTCAAATAGAGCCTTGACAGAAGAGGGAGGCTTCCGAGTGAACTTGGTGACGAATGGGGTATCCTTGACTCTCTTACAGAAGGCAGCGATGACGACCTCGTCCTTAATCTTTGGGATTGAATTCCTTTTCTCTGAAAACCTCTTGATGAAATCACGAAGAGACTCGTTCTTCCTTTGATGGCACTGATATAGATCGTACTCGGAAGATGGCCTCTCGTACGTTCATTAGAAATTGGCGATGAAGCGTTTTCGGAGTTCTCCCCAGGAGCCAATTGATCTCTTAGGAAATCCTGTTAGCCATGTCCTCATCGAGTCAGCTAGAGTGACCGGGAGCTAGTTAGCCATGGCTTTATGATCTCCTCCAGCTGCTCGGATTGCTAGAGTGTAGACTGTGAGCCAAGACTCAGGGTTGGTCTTCCCATCGTATTTTTCAACTCTAGTCGGCTTGAAGCCTGATGGCTAGTTGACTTGTTGCAGCTCATGGGTGAAGGCTGGTACTCCTTCATCTGTGTGCGGACTCCGACTCCGACTACGGCGGTAAAACTGCTCATGGTGGAGGCCGAAGTGCTCATTCTCATCTTCTAGTCGGCGACGCTTGTTTTCCTCGCGTTCGCGGCGTCGTGCATTGATGTCTTGTTGAAGATCACGTCATAGTCGGCCTCGGACATCCTGGTTATCCCGACGGTCGTCTTGGTATCAGGGCCGCCAGTCATCATTGTGGTTGCCGAGTGACGTGTGGCGTGATTCCGTGTGCGGCTGACTAGAGCCGGCCGCTCGGCGTCGCGTTGAGGCAGATGAGATCGCCGTTGGAGAAGCTACCCTGTTGGACGGTATGAGAGGGTCACCTGACTGTTGACGCTGCTGGCATGCAGCAGCAGTGATCATGGCTTTAATCCTTGCTATCGTCGAGGTGGTGTAGATGCCAGGAGCCCCGAGTACCTTATGAGAAGCATTTGGGCCACTCGGACAGAGGATAGGCCTAACCTTGTAATTAGGGATACAATAGGACTTAGCATACATAACCTTGTACGACAAAGAAAAGATATAGTCCTAGTCAGGCATATTGTATTTCTAGAAGAAAATCCCTTGGTCAGAGTCTGATTGGGATTTCTACTCTGTAACCATATCCCCCGGTATATAAGGGGAGGCAGGGCGCCCCCTGAGGGCAGAAGAAAAACAATCTCACCAGAGAAACCTCAAAGGCAATACACCACAACTGGACGTAGGGTATTACCTCATCTCGAGAGCTTGAACCAGTATAAATTGTTCATGTTCCTTTGCAGTACGTCAAGTTTAGGTCTCACAAGTAGCCCCATATTATTATTGCCGATATAAAATATCGACAGTTGGCGCGCCAGCTAGGGGCATCAGTGAGATTATCTTCGACAAGCCTAATGGATTCAACTACTGGAGTCGACGGCATCAACTTCTTCCCTGGGAAAACAATCGCCTTTGGGGGCCTCAACTTCGTCACCGATAAATTCGGTAACCTCACCCTGTCCGATTCGGACCGGATCCGATCGGCCAGCGACCAAGCCGACTCCGCGCTAGTCGGCCTACGTAACACAGCAGCAACCCTCGTCGACATGCTGCGGCAATCTTCAACGTGCCCGGGTCTCGAGACAACTCTTTCTTTCGGTGTTCGACTCGGACTTGACCTCGAGCCATCCGAGATCAGGCTAAGAGAGCAGGAAGAAGTCAATCCCCCGTTCGGACTCAGCAATGCCATGGATAACTTCAATCAGTATCTGACGCGGCAAACCTGATCTCCTGGAGTTCGACTCGGATACGGCCCAGAGCCGCTCGAGACTGGATCTAGGGAGGTCGGAGTTGTAATCACCCCCCATCAACTACTCTGACTCCGACTCTAAGTTTGACAGCAGTTCGACAAGCTTCTCCCTACCCCACGAAGTCTTCATGGCGTCTAAGGGCTTTACTCCCACTCAGGAGGCACGCCGACTACGCGAGCAGCAAGAGAGGGAGGCCCGCCGACTGCGAGAACAACGGGAGGAAGAAGCAAGACGCCTGCACGCCGAGCGTGAAGCCCGCAACGACGATCTGCGTAGGCCAGGCTGACTGCTCAACAACAAATCCTCCAAACCCGAGTTGGCGACCACAACGTCTTCGTAACGCCACAGCAAAACGTCGTAGTCGTTGCACTCTACTGGACACGCTCCAGTTTGGGCCTGATCACCAGGCCACCCCGACTATAGCAAGGATAAAAGCCATGATCACCGCTGCTGCATGTCAGCAGTACCAACAGTTGGGCAATACCCTCATACCGACCAACCGATCGGCTTCACCAACGGCGGTCTCATCCGCCTCGACACAACACCGAGCGACCGGCTCCAGTTAGCCGCACACGGAGTCAAGTCAGACGTCACTCGGCAACCCCAACAATGACCGACAGCGTCAATATCAAAACGACCATCGGGACAACCAGGATCTCCGAGGCTGACTATGACGTGATCTTCGGCAAGACATCAATGCACGGCGCCGCGAGCTCGAGGAAGATGAGCAACGCCGACTGGAAGACAAGAATGAGCACTTCGGCCTCTACCACAAGCGGTTTCACCGTTGTGTCGGAGTTGGAGTCCTCATGCAGATGAAGGAGTACCAGCCTTTACCCAGGAGCTGCAACAGGTCGATTGGCCGTTGGGTTTTAAGCCGACCGGAATCGAGAAGTACGACGGGAAGACCAATCCCGAGTCCTGGCTCACGGTCTACACTCTGGCGATCTAAGCAGCTGGAGGAGATCACAAGGCCATGGCTAACTACTCCCAGTCACTCTAGCCGACTCGGCGAGGACATGGCTAACAGGACTCCCAAAGAGGTCAATCGGCACCTGGGGAGAACTTCGGGAACGCTTTATCACCAACTTTTAGGGAACTTATGAGAGGCCATCTTCTAAGCGCGATCTCTATCAGTTGAACCAAAGGAAGAATGAGTCTCTTCACAAGTTCATCAAGAGGTTTTCTGAGAAGCGGAATTCGATCCCAATGATCAAGGACGAGGTTGTCATCGCTGCCTTCCGCAAGGGAGTCAAAGATGCCCTGTTCATTGCCAAGTTCACTCGGAAACCTCCCGCTTCTATCAACGCTCTTTTTGAAATGGCGAACAAGTATGCCGACTCGGCCGACGCGGTCGCTCAGGCTCTCAACGACAAAAAAGAGCCCCGGTAGAAGGACAAGAAAGACAATGACGAGCCAACACAGAACAAATTCAGCAACCGCAAGCGGAAGTCGGATAACGTGGTGGCTACCATGGAGCGTACTCAGCCACGACCCCCGAGGAATAACGAATACCAGAAAGTGATGAACGGGCATGCCCCTTTTATCCAAAGGGCAAGCATGCAGCTAAGGACTGCTTCATGCTTAAGAAGTTTGCTTCCGAGCAGGCTTCAACATCTAGCGCCGATAAAGACAAGGACAAGCCAGATTCGGGCACAGTCGACGATTACCAAGATCCCCAGGCTGAGCTCAACCACATCTTTGGAGGGCCGTCTGCATATGAGTCCAAGAGGAAGCAGAAGCTTACAGCACGCGAAATCAACTCGGTCTCTGCAGCAGACGCCCCCCAATACTTGTGCTGGTCAGAAACGCCAATCACGTTTGACCGCGTAGATCATCTCGATCGGGTTACTCATCCAGGATGCTATCCACTCGTCCTGGACCCAGTCATCAGGAGCATCAAACTGAAGAAGGTTCTCATTGATCGAGGCAGTGTTCTCAACATTCTGTTCGCCAAGACGCTGGACGAGATGAAGATTCCTCGTTCAGAGCTACGGCCGAGTACAACGCCCTTCCATGGGGTAATCCCCGGCCTGTCTTCTACTCTACTCGGACAGATAACTCTGCCAGTTACTTTTGGCACGCGGGATAATTTCCACACCGAGAATATCTACTTCAAGGTTGCCGACTTCGAGACCGTGTATCATGCGATACTCGGACGGCCGGCGCTAGCCCAGTTCATGGCAGTGCCACATTATACCTACATGATGCTCAAGATGCCAGGGCCAGCCGGAGTTCTTTCTCTTAGTAGCGATGTCAAGCAAGCCTTCACCTGCGACAAGGAGAGCTACGAGCTGGCTCAATCTCAAGAAGCGGCAGTCGGGTGCAACAGTATTTGGCTAGCCGCTACAACTGCATGCGAGGACGATCAGGTTTTGGCCAAAAAAGCAACCAAGTCAGGAATTTCAGTGGATTCTGAAACCAAGCTGATTCCCTTGGACCCTTCCGACCCCTCCAAAACTGCTCTAGTTGGGACCAGACTCAACCCAAATAGGAAGACGTGCTCGTCACCTTCCTCCAGGCAAACAGGGACATATTTGCTTGGAAACCTTCCGACATGCCTGGTGTACCAAGGGAGGTGATCGAGCATTCCCTCAACATCAAGCCGGATGCCAAGCCAGTCAAACAACGGCTACGATGCTTCGCACAAGACAGCAAAGATGCTATTCAGGACAAGATAACCAAGCTCCTTGCAGCTGGGTTCATCAAAGAGGTCTACCACCCGAATTGGTTGGCAAACCCAGTCTTGGTCCAGAAGAAGAAGGGTAAATGGCACATGTGCGTCGACTACCCCGACTAAAAAAGGAGTGCCCCAAAGATCCATTTGGTCTACCCAGAATAGATCAGGTGGTGGATTCAACTGCGGGGTGTGAACTTCTCAGCTTTCTTGACTGTTACTTGGGATATCACCAAATCAGCTTGAAGAAGGAGGACTGCCTGAAGACTTCTTTCATCACTCCGTTTGGAGCATACTGCTATATCACTATGCCATTCGGGTTGAAAAACACTGGAGCAACGTATCAACGAGCAATTCAGCAGTGTTTACACACTCAACTCAGACGCAATGTGGAGGCGTATGTCGATGACGTGGTGATCAAGACAAAGTCCAGTGAAGACCTCATTGCCGACTTGGAAGAAACTTTCCAAAGCCCTCGGAGATTCAAGATGAAGTTGAAACCGGAAAAGTGCACTTTTGGTGTACCGTCCAGAAAGCTACTTGGCTTCATCGTATCACATTGAGGCATCGAGGCTAATCCAGAAAAACTAAACGCTATCATGAACATGTGGGTGCCATGGGCCCCGGGTACCTCATGACAAGCATATGGGCCACTCGGATAGAGGATGGGCCTAGCCTTGTAATTAGAGATATAGCTAGATTCGGCAGACTTCGCCTTGTATAGAAAGGAATATACAGTCCTAGTCGGGTACGTTATATCTCTAAGGGGAGATCTCCTAGTCGTAATCCGATGGGGACTCCTACCTTGTAACCTTGTCCCCCAGTATATAAGGGAGGCAGGCGCCCCATGAGGGCAGAAGAGCTCATAGAAGCACACGGCCATACAGTTCATCAGAACTACCACCGTATATCCTCAAAGGAATACATACAAACTGGACGTAGGGTATTACCTCACATCGAGGGCCTGAACCAGTATAAAATCTCCCTGTGTTCCTTTGCAATCCACCGAGTTTCCATCCGCCGAGTAGCCCCATATATTTATTGCCGGTGTAAAACATCGACAGTTGGCGCGCCAGGTAGGGGTTTCGGCGCGATCTACATCTACAAGCTCGATGGATCCAGCAACCGGAGTCGACGGCGACAAATTCTCCACTGGTGACACGATCACATTCAGAAGCCTCGACTTCGTCGCCGACCAGATCGGCAATCTCACCCAGGCCGACACGGACCCGATCCAACTGGTCGAGGAACCAGCTGACTCCGCGCCAGTCGGCCCACACGACGCTGCGGCAATCTTCGACGACATGCTGCGGCGATCTCCAATACGCCCGAGTCCAGGGACAACTCTTCCTTCCAGCGTTCGACTCGGACTCGGTTCTGAGCCGGCCGAGATCGGGCCGAGAAGGGAAGAGATCGTCAACTTCCCGTTCGGACTCGGCGACGCCGCGGATATCTACAATCTACATCCGACGCGGCAAACCCGATCCCCTGGAGTTCGACTTGGATACGGCTCCGAGCCGCTCGAGATCGGATCTAGGGAGGTCGGAGTTACACTCATCCCCATCAACCATCCCGACTTCGACTCGAAGTCGGACTCCGACTTCCAGTCGGACTACGACTCTAAGTCGGACAGCAGCTCGGCAAGCTTCTCTCCGCCGCGAGAAATTTTCATGGCATCCAGAGGCTCTACTCCTATTCAGGAATCAAGCCGACGACACGAGCCACAAGAGGAGGAGGCCTGCCGACTGCAAGAACAACAGGAGGAAGAAGCAAGACGCCTGCACGCCCGCAACGACGATCTACGCAGGGCTGGCGAACGCTCGCAACAAACCCTCCAAACAAAAGTCGGCGACCACGACGTCTTCGTCGCGCCACAACAGAACATCGTGGCCGCCGCAACCCTACTGGACACGCTCCAACTTGGGCCTGATCACCAGGCCACCCCGACGATCGCAAGGATAAAAGCCATGCTTACCGCTGCTGCATGTCAGCAGCACCAACAGTCGGGAGATACCCTCATACCGACCAACCGGTCGGCATCCCCAATGGCAGTCTCGTCTACCTCAAAGCGACGCCGAGTGGCCGGCTCTAGTCGGCTGCACACGGAGTCACGCCAAACGTCACTCGGCAACCCAAATAACAACCGGCAACGTCGAAGTGACCGTCGGGACAACCGGGATCTCCGAGGCCAACTATGGCGTGATCTTCGGCAGGACATCAATGCTCGGCGCCGCGAACGAGAAGAAGACGAGCAACGCCAACTGGAAGACGAGAACGAGCATTTCGGCCTCCACCACGAGCGGTTTCGCCGCCGTAGTCGGGGTCGGAATCCACATGAAGACGGAGGCATACCAGCCTTCACCCAGGAGCTACAACGGGTCGACTGGCCGCCGGGTTTCAAGCCTACAGGCATCGACAAATACGACGGCAAGACCAATCCCGAGTCCTGGCTCACGGTCTACACTCTGGCGATCCGAGCAGCTGGAGGAAATCACAAAGTCATGGCTAACTACCTCCCAGTCGCTTTAGCCGACTCAGCGAGGACATGGCTAACAGGACTTCCCAAGCAATCAATCGGCTCTTGGGAGAACTCCAGGGAACGTTCATCACCAATTTCCAGGGAACATACGAGAGGCCATCTTCTGAGTACGACCTATATCAGTTGCGTCAAAGGAAGAACGAGTCTCTTCGTGACTTCATCAAGAGTTTTCTGAGAAGAGGAACTCAATCCCGAACATCAAGGATGAGGTCGTCATTGCCGCCTTTCGAAAAGGAGTCAAACACCTCGTTCATCGACAAATCACGCGGAAGCCTCCCAACTCTGTCAAGGCCTATTACGACATGGCAAACAAGTAGCCCGACTCGGCCCACGCTGTTGCCGAGGCCCTCGATGACAACAAAGTCACCCTGACAGAAGAAGCGGGACGACACCGACGACGCGGTCCCCAACTAAAGCTGGGAATCGCAAACGCAAGTCAGACGGCTCCATTGTGGCAGTCGGGTCACAACCGCCTTGACCTTCAACAACTGAGGATTATCAGAACAACAAGTGACATGCTCGGGGGCTCACAAGCTCAAACACGAGGATGGCATCCCCACTCCCAAATACCAAACAGCTAAGTCGCTTTCTGATAAACATCTCCTCACTCGCCTGCTAGTGCCACAGCGCTTACACCTAATAGGTGTACAAGCTGCGCATTTACTTTTTTTTCGTTTTTGCTCTTAAATGATTACAAAAGTACTCGAGTAGCATAAATCTCGATCCGTGAAACTCTGCTCATGTAAGACGAACTCAAGTCACCCAAAACGCGTGCCTGGGAAAGAGCCATGAGCCAACTCCCGACGCTAGGGGGCTATGACTAGTCGGGCCAGAGTGCTTAAACGTAAGGGGTCAACTACTCGAGGAATTAATATCAAAAAGAGGAAGAACATGTATTTACATACATTGTAAAATACATTTTATTCGGGTGATTATTTTTCATCATCAGATGCTACCCATCTCGATATTTTTATATTGCAGGCCCAGCTCCGGATATGCGTGACAGGAACTCAGGGCTTCGAGCCTATGCCTACGCTCGGGGGCTGGACAAGTCTGCCGAAATACACTCGGGATGCTCCATGAGGGCTACTTACCGATACTTGCGCCAGTCGGGACGTCATCTTCCCCGACTACGCTCCATGGGAGCTAACAACGGCCCCCGGCGCCAGTCGGGCTGTGTACCACTCGGCTAAGTAGGTACGCCCCATGAGGGTCGCCAGCCGAATCCTACGCTAATGCTAGGTTCGGTACCTTTATTTGCCGCAACTCTGTTAGGTTGGGTACGCCCCATGAGGGTCGCCAGCCGAATCCTATGCTAATGCAAGATTCGGGTGCCTAGCTTGGCTATAACTCTGTTGGATAGGTACGCCCCATGAGGGTCACCAGCCGAACCCTCTGCTAATGCAAGGTTCGGGTACCTTGTTCGGCTTTTCCAAGTCAGAGAAGGCTTACATCGTCAAAGCGCATCCGGAGTTCTCATGCACTGCGTCACACCTGAGGAGGGCAAGCAGATCCTGCAACAACCCTACTCGGTACATGTGCAACCAGTTTGCATCCAGAACGTAAGTCGGAAAGCTTGCGAATAAGGATTTCTCTGGCTGATTGCGGTTACCAACACCAAAAAACTCATCCTGACATGCATGGATGATACTTCCCTAGAGCTATGCTGGATAGTCGGCTCAGGCCGGCTTATTTGGTAGCAGCCACCAAGATATGAGTCCTACGGTAGCATGCTCCATGTGGGCCGCCCCAGGCTGAGTTGAAATTATAGCGTGGTGCTACCAACAGGAGCGATGAGGTAAACAGATATGCTTCAAGAGCCTTATGCTAAACAAATATGTTTGGTATCTGTCTTATCCACCAGGTCTCGAGATATATCCTTACAAGGATCACAAGTGGTCTTCATTAAAATTGGGGATGCAGTATCTCTCTCGAGTACACCTAACCACGCAATGGATTTATTTTTCATAAAGTGGTACTCGGCGACTGCGTGGCCACCAGTTGCCATGAGCAACGTTACTCCAGCCGACATGACGCTGAAGAGTCTAACTTTCGAGTAGTGCACTACTTCGGGAAGACTATAAAATTCTCATTCCCCTGACATGATGCGGAGAGTCTAACTTCCGAATGGGACGCCACTCAGGAAAGACTATAAACACCTTTTCCGGCTGACATGATGCCGACGAGTCTAATTTTCGAGTAGTATACTACTCGGGAAAGACTATAAACACCCCTTTCCAGCTGACATGACGCTGAAGGTCCCATATACGAGTAGCATCTACTCGCAAGACTATAAACGCACATTCCGACACATGAAGTCGAAGAGTCCTATATACAGTAGTTCCCTACTCGCAAGACTATAAATCATATTCCGTTGACATGATACCAAGAATCTCATACAGTAGTAATCTACTCGGAAAGACTACAAGGTTAAAGATCTTTGACTTCATGTTTAATTGTTTTCACAATTAAGCACAAAGTCGGGGGCTACACCTAATAGGTGCGCCTATTCGGCGCACACTATTCCAACATCTACATCGAGACTTCATAGCCTCGCTGCCAGCTGACATGAGCAGGACTTGGAGAAGCACTCAGACAAAGAGTACTCGGGAGCATGCACTCGGGAAACTTCACCGTGGAGGATGAGCATCGGCATCAGCTGTGATCAACTATGATCGGGCTCTGTGGGTGCCATGGGCCGGTACTCATGACAAGCATATGGGCCACCGGATAGAGGATGCCTAGCCTTGTAATTAGAGATAAGCTAGATTCGGCAACTTCGCCTGTATAGAAAGGAATATACAGTCTAGTCGGGTACGTTATATCTCTAAGGGGAGATCTCTAGTCGTAATCCGATGGGACTCACCTTGTAACTTGTCCCCCAGTATATAAGGGGAGGCAGGCGCCCCATGAGGCAGAAGAGCCATAGAAGCACACGGCCATACAGTTCATCAGAACTACCACCGTATATCCTCAAAGGAATACATACAAACTGGACGTAGGTATTACTCACATCGAGGGCCGAACCAGTATAAAATCTCCCTGTGTTCTTTGCAATCCACCGAGTTTCCATCCGCGAGTAGCCCATATATTATTCCGGTGTAAAACATCGACAGACATGGCACCCCCAACTAGCCAGAAGGATGTCCAAAAACTAACAGGGTGCATGGCAACACTCAGCCGATTCATCTCCCAACTTGGTGAATGGGGCATGCCCTTTTTCAAACTACTGAAGAAAGTGGACAATTTTCAATGGACACCCGAAGCCCAGCAAGCCTTCGAAGATTTTAAAAAATTTCTCACATCAAGGTAGTCACTACTCAGGTAGTCACCTATGCCCCAGGAACCACTAATATTATACTTGGCGGCAACTACTCAGGTAGTCAGCATGGTGCTGGTAATCGAGCGATCAGAACCAGGTCATATACAGAAAATTCAACGGCTAGTCTACTTCGTCAGCGAGGTCCTAGCTGACTCCAAGATGAGATATCCTTAAGTCCAGAAACTATTATATGGCCTACTCATCACTGTCTGAAAGTTGGTGCACTATTTTCAATCGCATCAAGTCACCGTTGTCATATCGTATCCACTCGGGGACATCCTACACAATCGCGAGGCCACTGGCAGAATTGCTAAATGGGCGCTCAAGTTGATGGCGTTTGACATCATTTTTCAACCACGGATAGCAATCAAATCTCAAGCTCTAGTCTACTTTGTGGCCAAGTAGACAGAAGTTCAAACGACTACAAACACGGACAAGCTAGAGTACTGGATGATGTACTTTGATGGTTCTCTACGGATCGGCGGCGCGGGAGCTGGTGTTGTCTTCATGTCACCCACTGGCGAAAAACTCAACTATGTCCTCCAGATTCACTTTCCGGCTTCCCACAATGTCGCCGAGTACAAGCACTCATCCACGGCTCTGCATTGCATATCACTCGCATCCATCGACTGGTTGTGCACGGGATTCATCACCAGTTTACAAGGACTGCGTCAGGATTTGATTCTATATGGGTTGTGGTGAACAGACTTACAAAGGTAGCCCACTTCATACCAGTCAAAACAACTTACTCCGGTAGCAAATTGGCAGAATTATACATGGCTTGAATTGTGTGTTTGCACGGCGTGCCATGCAAGATCGTGTCGGACAGAGGAAGTCAGTTTTCCTCTAAGTTTTGGCAGAGACTCCAAGAAGAGATGGGTACACGGTTAAACTTCAGTACCGCTTACCACCCGCGGACGGATGGTCAGACCGAGCGGGTTAACTAGATCTTAGAAGACATGTTGAGGGTTTGTGCCATAGACTTCAATGGAAGTTGGGACAAGAGCCTACTGTATGCTGAGTTTTTCTGCAACAATAGTTACCAAGCAAGTCTGAAAATGGCCCCATTCGAGGCTCTGTACGGACCGAAGTGCCGCACGCCCATACTGTGGGATCAGACGGGGGAACGTCAGGTATACGGAACGGATATTCTGCGAGAGGCAGAGGAAAAAGTGAAGATCATACAAGAATGACTGCGAGTAGCTCAGTCGCGTCAAAAGAGCTATGTGGATAACCCCAAAAGAGATCTCAGTTTTGAGGAAGGCGACTACGTGTATTTACGAGTCACACCACTTCGGGGAGTACACCGGTTCTAGACAAAAGGAAAGTTAGCAGCACGTTACGTGGGACCCTACAAGATATTGGGACAGAAGGGAGAAGTTGCTTATCAACTAGAGTTGCCTCCCACCTTGACGGGGATACACGATGTTTTTCATGTATCTCAGTTGAAGAAGTGTTTACGAGTACCAATCGAAGAAGCTGATCTGGAACACATCGAGATTCATGAAGATCCGACCTATGTTGAGAAGCCTATTCGTATCCTAGAGACCAGGGAAAGGATTACTCAGAATCAAGTGACAAGGTTTTGCAAAGTATGATGGAGTAACCACTCGGAAGAAGAAGTGACATGGGAACGCGAGGATGAATTGAAATCTACTCACCCGCACCTCTTCGCCTGACTTCTCGAATCTCGGGACGAGATTCTGTTTAAGGGGGTAGGTTTGTAACACCCTAAATTTATCCCTATATAAAAATAATTGTGAAAAAGGAATTTTAGAAATTAAATTAAAAGCCTCAATGAGTGAAAATAATAAAAACAGAGAAAAATCTGTAGCAAAATGGGCTTGGAAATAATTTTATAAAATTCTTTGCTTAATCATCTATTTTTTGGAATTTTTTGGGATTTATTTGATTAAGGGAAGTATTTTTGGTAAATTAAATAGTGTTTATAGCATTAAAATAAAAGAAAAGGAATTAAAAAAACCCCTCCCTATGCACTGGGCCATTTTCGGCCTGTTACTGTGCACTAACGTCTCTTCCCTGGCCCGTGGGGCCTACTTTTCACCGATAGGTGGGCCCCACCTGTCGAATTGTCATCAACCTCTTGCCGGGGAAGTCCTGTTCATCCCCGAGCGCTGCCGCCGCAATCCCTGGAAATCTGAGCGCCTCGGCCCCAATCTTGTCCAATTGGTTGAGGGGAAATGGAGCCCCGATCCTCCTCTACCTTATCCCCAAGAAACCAGAGCCCTGTCTCGTCGGTTGAGGAGACCCGAAGCTTCCCGACTCGGACCTTTATCCCTAATCCATCTCCGCCGCATATCTCGCCGAACCCAAGCCGGACTCCGCCCCTCTCTACCTTAAATATCAAGCCCTAGACCCCTGCGAGCTATCCCGTGCACGGTTTGAGCCCTAGTAGCCCTAGCTGTCTCCTCGCATCCTGAGCTCGCGTCCGCCATCACCGTCGAGCCCCGGTCACGTGTCGTCGCCACTTCGGTCGCCGATAGAGCTTGCCGTCACCTCTGTGAGGTTCACCGGAGCCCAAGGAAGCTTGGCCACCGCCTCTGGACTGTCAGAGAACGCCGGAGCTCCGTTGCCGTCGGGAACCCGAAGACTGCCACTGCTTGAAGCTCGCCACCGGCCTCTCTCATCGCCAATCTTCGTTGTTCTGCCCTCGATAAGCATCGCTGCGACTCATCTCTACCTATTCCCGCCCTCGCCGCGCGCTGCCGTGCCACCGATCGCCGGTGACCATTGGTCCCCGTGCCCTGCCATCCTCGTCACCCGTGCTGACTCAGCGTCGACTTGGCTGCGCGTAGCGCAGCTCAACCCACTCGAACTAATCCAAGCCGTCGATTGCCCGATCTAATCTCAGCCGTCGAATCTTCCCGGTTAGATTTCGGCTTTAGATCGTTAGATCAAACCTCAACCATCCGATCAAAGTTAGATTAAGTCTTAGCCCTCCGATCTATCTTAAAATCGTGGATCATTTCCGACCGTCTGATCCGATCCCTTAAGATCCCAGCCGTCGAATGATCTATGGACCCTGGGGACTCGTCCACCGGGACTAGAACGCTCCCTCTCGCTGCAGTGGCCCCACCGGTTAGCCAAGAGCTCTCTCTCTGATGACATCATAAAGCTTTTTCCCGAATTAAATTAATTCCGCTAATGAACGCATAAATTGGTTTAATTCTTTTAAAAGCTTTTAAAAGGGTTTGAACTTCTAAAATTCATAACTAATTCATACGAACTCCGTTTGGGGTGATTCAATTGCAAAAATTCTTTAAAATCAAGATCTACCCATTAAAAAAATATTGTACTATTCATATGTGTTGATGTACTGTTTTGCTCATTTTTGTTTATTGCCTTTAGCTACCGACGTTCAGGAAGAGTCGTGGTTTCTCATGGAGAGTTCTGAGGCTTGTGAGGAGCAGCAAGGCAAGTCACACAGATTCCTCAATACCTTTGAGCATATTGTTCCTGTGTTTAAAGCTATATTTTCTTTCAACTCTGCATTTATTTTGGAATGTCATCGGTAAAGGGAAACCCTAATCCTTGTTTATGGCCCCTTTGGCTTGATTGCTGGACTTTGTACCTATGGGATAATTACTAGCTAGCTTATTTATTGGTTAGCTAGATTACCTCTAGGGCTCTGCTTAGCCATGCTTAGCAAACTATAGAATAACTTCTGGGCTGTAACATTAACTTTGATTATAATATATAGTTCACATGAAATGATGATTCCATTTACAACGGTGATCGTACAAGGATAATTTAATGGTCCACGAAAACTTGATTAAAAGGTGGGTTGTGAGAGCCAGGGTTGTGAATATTGCTAGCGGTGCTCATGACAGTTAAGGACCGGTTCACGGACTACTTGTTGCAAAGCAATACCCGTTCTAACCACAAGCCTGAATGGGTAATGGCGGGATCTAAAGTGTAGTTCGTTCAACCAGAGGCCCCACGGTGTGTTGTGGCTGTGTCAATAAGTACATGTCTTGGGCGTTGGATTGTTTCCCTGTTGGGGGCTTGATCAGCTCCTGCGGAAACTGGTGGTTCAACGGGTGGCACTCTTGTTGTGCGGGTTACATGGAGGTTCTTGTCACAATTCCTTTCTAAAATACCATGGTGGTATTAAGGCGCACAGTGATGTGTTGTGGAATTGAATCTTGTGGGTAAATTGGTACACCTCTGTCCAGAGTAAAACTATTCGAATAGCCGTACCCACAGTTAAGGGCGAGCCTAGCAATGTTTTCTGTGATTAGTCCCACATTAACTAAATTTGATTACTGAAGGATGAATCATGGTTAGCTCTAGGTTAGAGTGGTTGGGCCTATGCCATTTGGTGAATGGTATAGCATTGGATAATGTTAATTAATTATTGATGTTTTACTACTGTCTTAAATGTTTTATTAAATGCTTTTGTGCAAATTGAGCCATATTATGCTATTCTTTGTTATCCTGTGCACTTGCATATTTGCTGTGTGGCTTGTGGAGTAATTTATGTACTCACCTTACAATCAACAATCATCATTCAGAAGAGTACTTCAGTGAGGAGGACTACTTGGAGGATTAAGCGAGAGTCCCGGTCAAGTTCGTGGAGTGGGTTTTGTCGTGCTATCTTAGTTATTTACCGTTGTTAGAACTTTATCATTTGTGAGGTACCATTCGCCTCTGTAATAAATACTTTCAATATGTAAACAGTTACTTTGATTATCAACTATGTCATGTATGCCTAGATTGATTCCTAGACGAGAATTTTCACACAATAAAACTCCAGAATTTTGGATGGAAACTCTGGGCGTGATAGGCAACCATGCCGAGTCTAGGACGTTAGTCGGAAAGGCTTATAGGCAGGGTTTTTTCTGGCCGACTGCAGTAATAGATACTAAAGATATAGTTCGCACATGTGAGGGTTGCCAATTCTATGCAAGACCAACACATCTTCCAGTTCAAAAACTTCAAACAATTCCACTCTCTTGGCCCTTTGCAGTTTGGGGGCTCGACATGGTCGGGCCGTTTAAAAAAGCACCAGGGGGGTTCACACACTTGTTCACCGCAGTGGATAAAGTCACAAAGTGGATTGAGACAAAACCCATTGCTACCATAATAGCGGCACGGGCAAAGGACTTCATCATGAGTATTTTATACCGATTTAGGGTTCCTAACCACATCATAACGGACAATGATACTCAGTTCACAGGTTGTGTATTTCAAGATTTCTGTGACGATTTTGGCATCAAAATCTGTTATGCTTCTGTGGCACACCCACGAAGTAATGGGTAGGTCGAGCGTGCTAATGGCATGGTCCTACAAGGTATCAAGGCTAGGGTGTTCGACTGACTACAACCATATGCAGGGCGGTGGGTACAAGAACTCCCATCCGTTCTCTGGTCTTTAAGAACCACGATTAGTCGGGCAACAGGGCAATCCCCTTTCTTCCTAGTCTATGGTGCTGAGGCTATGTTACCAACCGAGTTGGAGTTTGGCTCTCCACGAGTTCGGGCCCACTCAGAAGACAAATCATACGAAGCCCGATTGGTCGAACTCGATCAGTTTGAAGAAGCTAGGGACATCGCAACTATCTAGTCGGCAAGATATCTTCAAGGCCTGCATCGCTATCACAGTCGAAATGTTCATGGCCGCACCTTTTTCATGGGTGATCTCGTCTTGAGAAAAATACAAACCACCAAAGACATGCATAAACTATCCCCTTTGTGGGAAGGGCCATTCATTATCGCTGAGATGACATGTCCGAGCGCCTACTGACTGAAGACTGAAGACAGTGCCCTAGTTAGCAACTCATGGAATATAGAACGGCTACGTCCTTTCTATACCTGAATCTTGTATTTTCTCTATACATATGTATATAGATTTTTTCTCTGACTCACTACATCGCTTGTTTCATCCAAGCAGTGAGTCGGGGGCTGCATGTATTATATGCCTTGTCAATAAAATTGTAGAGGCCATGGACCCCGGGTACCTCATCACAAGCATATGGGCCACTCGGATAGAGGATGGGCCGAGTCTTGTAATTAGAGATATAGTAGCACCCGGTAGATTTTGCCTTGTATAAAAAGGAATATACAATCTTAGCCAAGTAAGATGTATCTCTAAGAAGGAAATCCCTTGGCCGTATCCGGCTGGGATTCCTACCTTGTACCCCTGTCCCCCAGTATATAAGGGGAAACAGGGCGCCCCCTAAGGGCACGAGATGACAGATCATCTAGAGTTCATTAGAACTTCCACCATAATCCTCAAAGGAATACATCCCAACTGGACGTAGGGTATTACCTCTCATTGAGGGCCTGAACCAGTATAAAATCTTTCCGTGTTCCTTTGCAATCCACCGAGTTTCCCCTTGCCGAGTAGCCCTATAATCATATTGCCGGTGTAAAACATCGATAGTTAGCACGCCAGGTAGGGCTTCGGCGAGATCTACACCAACAATCTCGATGGATCCTACATCAAGAGTCGACGGCAACAAGTTCTCCCCGGGTGACACAATAACCTTCGGAAGCCTCGACTTCATCGCTGATCAGATCAGCAATCTCACCTTGGCCGATGCAGATCCAATCCAACTGGCAAGGAACCAGCCAACTCCGCGCTAGTCGGCTCACAAGACACTGCGCCATCTATCATCAATCCAATGCGGCAACCTTCAACTTCGCCGAGCTTTGGGACAACTCTCTCCTTCGGCGTCCGACTCGCGCTAGGCCTTGAGCTAGCTCGGGTTGGGCTAGGAAGGGGAGAGATCGTCAATCTCCCACGCAGATTCGATGATGCCGCAGATCTACATCTTACGCGGCAGACCCGATCTCATGCGATTCAGTTTGGACACGGCCAAGCGTCGTTTTAGATTGGATCTAGGGAGGTCGGAGTCGTTCTTACTCCGATGAACTACTCGGACTCCGACTCCAAGTCGGACAACAGTTCGAACACTAGTTCGGACTCCAGTCTGGCGAGTTTTCTCCTGCCCCGCGAGATCTTCATGGCATCAACACCACCGCTGGAGGTGCGTCGACTACAAGAGGCAGCAGCAGGAGGAGGCGCGGACTAAAAACAGGAGGAAGCTGACCACGAGGCTCGCAACGATAGGCTATGCAAGGCTGGGCGAACCGCTCAGCAACAGATTCTCCAGACCAAAATCGGTGACCACGACGTCTTCGTCATGCCACAACAGAACGTCATGGCCACTGCAACTCTGCTGGACACACTCCAGCTCGGGCCTGACCACCAGCCCACCCCGACTATCACCAAGATCAAGGCGATGATTATAGCTGCTGCCTATCAGCAGCAACAGCAATCGGGCAACACAGTTGTACCGACCAACCGGTCGGGTTCTCCGGCAGCAGGATCATCTACATCAACACGACGCCGAGTGGCTGGCTCTAGTTGGCCACATGAGGAATCGCGGCAAACATCACTCGGCGACACTAACAACAACAACCGGCGGCGTCACCAGTACGATCGTCGCCCCAACCAAGACCTCCGAGTTCATTTACAACGCGACCTCCAACACGACATTAACGCCCAGTGTCGCCAACACGAAGATGAAGAGCGCCGCTGTTGACGCCGAAAACCGCCGGGTGTGCCAAAAAGCTTGCTGACGATCTAGTTCGACATCTGGTGACACGCGAAGGCCTGGGAGATCTGCTTAGCTCCAGTGCAGGTCCTAAAATATTAGAGGTTCGTAGGCGTGCCAGTCAATTTGACCCCGCAATTGACAAGGAGATGAAGAAATTTGATTACTGATCCAATCGGCCAGTAAGCCGATACGGATTCCTTCCAGCCGATCGCCGCTATGCTCGTGCCCGGGCCCTCGCCTGTACTCGCGCCCGGGTCTCGTGCTCGGGTTCTCGCTCCCGGGTCCTCGCTTGTGCTCGTGTCCGGGTCAGCAGCAACTGCACATCGGCTATCGGTCGATACGGACTGATATAGGCTTCTCGTAGCCGATAGCCGATGGCACCTGTGTATTGGCTAGGAAACCGATAGCGCTATAAACAAGTGGATAAGCTGTCAGTATAACATGTGCATCGGCTAGAAGCCGATGATAAAATAGATAAGCAAAACAGTAAGCCAGCCGACTGCCGAGGAAACACATGTGCATCGGCTAGAAAACCGATGATAATATAGATGACTAAAACAGTAAGGATAATACAGTCGGCTTTATAAAAGATAACCTATCGGCTAAGCACTCCGATAGAACGTCGCATACACACCGATCGGCTCGACAAGGATAAATCTATTATTATCGATCTAGTAGTTCAAACCTAACTGATGCAGCACAGATCGATAATAGTAAAGGAACCTCAACAAACTGATAGATCTAATGCAACTGTGATGTAATAAGATAACTTATCGGCTATGCATTCCGATAAGACGCTTGCGCAAAAACCATCAACCTAGTAGGAACGATTTATCGCTGGCAGTTCAGTAGGTCGGACCCAACCGATGCAGCACGAACTGATGATAAATCGCCCCCAGTAGACTGATAAGATCTACGCACGCGTGATGTGGTATACCTGATCGGCCTAAGAGGTCGGACCGAACCGATGCAGCCGTAGACAGGGCAGATACACCTGGGTAAGGGGTGACGAGTCTTACTCTCGCAGGAGTTCGGACCTAACCGATGCAGCCCGCTCGAGAAGCAAGAACCATCGAAAGGTGTGGCGATGCGCCGAAGTTTAATTGATCGAGAGATGGTTTACAAGGTACCCGGGCATACGTATATATACCCCGAGTTATTACAGTCCTAATAGGACACGGACACGAATTCCTATCTATAAAAGAAACTAACAAGTCCTGATCGGATACGAGATCAGGTTTCTCTAAAAAGTATTAAAACTACCTAATTTACAGATAAGGTAATTGACTGCCATATCGTGGTCTTCACGATTCCTTCCCAAGCTCGGACTCTTCTGGATTAGTTTCCAATGGTTGATATTGCTTCTTTCCTTAACCGAACATGGTAACGACCCGTACCAAATTTTGGCGTTAACAGCCGCCGACTGGAGGACGAGAACGAGCGTCATCTTCACCACGAGTGGTTTAACCACCGTGACCGGAGCCGGAGCCCTCACGAAGACGAAGGCGTTCTAGCTTTCACCCACGAGCTCCAGGACGTCGACTGGCCATCGGGCTTCAAGCCTACGGGGATCGAGAAATACGATGGCAAAACCAACCCCGAGTCCTGGCTCACCGTATACACCCTGGCAATTCGAGCTGCCGGTGGTGACCATAAGGCCATGGCTAACTACCTCCCAGTTGTACTAGCCGACTCGGTGAGGACATGGCTAACAGGGCTCCCGAGGCGGTCGATCGGTTCCTGGAGAGAACTCAAGGAGCGGTTCATCGCTAACTTTCAAGGGACCTACCAGAGGCCGTTTTCCAAGCATGATCTATATCAATTGCACCAGAAGAAGAACGAGTCTCTGTGCGACTTTATCAAGAGGTTCTCCGAGAAGCGCAACAAAATACCAATGATCAAGGATGAGGCCATGATCGCCGCCTTCTGCAAGGGAGTAAAGGACGCCTCGTTCATCGCAAAGTTCACTCGGAAGCCACCATCCTCTGTCCGGGCTCTCTTTGACATGGCGAACAAATATGCTGACTCGTCTGAAGCAGTCGCCGAGGCCCTCGACGAGAAGAAGGAGTCCCGGCAGAAGGACCAGAAGGCGAAAGCCGACAACGAGCCATCACAGAACAAGTCTGGCAACCGCAAGCGGAAGTCGGACAACGAGGTGGCCAACATGGAGCGAACTAAGTCGTGGCCCCAACGAAACAACGACTACCAGAAGGTCATGAACGGGCCATGCCCCTTCCACCCCAAAGGCAAACACGTGGCCAAAGACTGCTTCATTCTCAAGAAGTTTGCTTCCGAGCAGGCTTCATCATCTGGCGCCGACAAGAGCAAAGACAAGCCAGAACAGGACCCGGCCGACGATTTTCAAGATCCCCAAGTCGAGCTCAACCACATCTTCGGAGGGCCATCAGTGTATGAGTCTAAGCGTAAGCAGAAGCTAACAGCACGTGACGTCAACACAATCTCTACAGGAGACGCCCCCCAATATTTGCGCTGGTCCGAGAAGTCCATCACGTTCACCCGCGCTGATCATCTAGATCGGGTTTCGCACCCGGGACGCTATCTACTCGTCCTACACCCGACCGTCAAAAACATCAAATTGAAGAAGGTTCTCATAGATGGAGGCAGTGCGCTCAACATCCTATTCACCAAGACTATGGATGAGATGAAGATTCCTCATTCAGATCTGCGACCGAGTACGACGCCCTTCCACGGGATAATTCCCAGCCAGTCTTCAACACCACTCGGGCAGATTACCTTGCCAGTCACCTTCGGCACGTGGGACAACTTCCGCACGAAAAATATCTACTTTGAGGTCACCGACTTCAAGACTGCATACCACACGATACTTGGACGACCGGCGCTCGCTAAGTTCATGGCGATACCGCACTATACGTACATGGTGCTCAAGATACCAGCGCCAGTAGGGGTCCTCTCCCTCCGCAGCGATGTCAAGCAAGCCTTCACCTGTGACAAGGAGAGTTGCAAATTGGCTCAATCACAAGAGGCGGCAGTCGGGCGCAACAGCATTCGGCAAGCCATCACAACAGAAGTCGAGGAAGACCTAGTTCCGGCCAAAAAAAGCCGCAAAGATGGGAATTTCAGCAGACTCAGACACAAAGAAGATCCCCCTGAACCCTTCCGACCCCTCCAAGACTGCTCTAGTCGGGACCGGACTCGACATCAAATAGGAAGACGCGCTCGTCACCTTCCTCCAAGCCAACAAGGATATCTTCGCGTGTAAACCGTCCGACATGCCGGGCGTACCAAGGGAGGTGATCAAGCACGCCCTCAACGTGAAGACAGACGCCAAGCCAGTCAAGCAACGGCTACGACGCTTCGCTCAAGATCGCAAAGATGCTATTCGGGAGGAGATAATCAAGCTCCTCGCGGCCGGGTTCATCAAAGAGGTCTATCACCCGGATTGGCTGGCAAACCTAGTTCTGGTCTGGAAGAAAAACGGTAAATGGCATATGTGCGTCGACTACACCGATCTCAACAAGGCATGCCCCAAGGACTCATTTGGTTCACCAAGAATAGACCAGGTGGTAGATTCAACTGCAGGGTGCGACCTTCTTAGCTTTCTCACTGCTACTCGGGATACCACTAAATCAGCCTGAAAGAGGAAGACTGCCTAAAGATGTCTTTTATCATGCCGTTTGGAGCATACTGCTATATCACTATGCCGTTCGGTTTGAAAAACGCTGGAGCAACATATCAACGAGCAATTCAGCAGTGTCTACACACTCAGATTGGGCGCAACGTGGAAGCCTATGTCGACGACGTGGTGATCAAGACCAAGTCCAAAGAAGACCTCATCGTTGACCTGGAAGAAACCTTCCAAAATCTTCAAAGATTCAAGATGAAGTTAAACCCAGAAAAGTGCGCCTTCGGTGTGCCATCCGGCAAGTTACTCGGCTTCATCGTCTCGCATCGAGGCCAACCCGGAGAAAGTCAACGCAATTATGAACATGGCTCCCCCGACTAACCAGAAGGATGTCCAGAAGCTGACAGGCTACATGGCGGCACTCAGCCGGTTTATTTCCCGACTGGGAGAACGAGGCATGCCCTTTTTCAAGTTATTGAAGAAAGCGGACAATTTCCAGTGGACTCCTAAAGCCCAGCAAGCCTTTGAAGACTTCAAGCAATTTCTCACATCACCCCCCATGTTGGCGTCACCCATGCCCCAAGAACCACTGATGCTATATCTGGCGGCCACTACTCAGGTAGTCAACACGGTGCTGGTGGTCGAGCGATCCAAACAGGGTCACATCCAAAAAGTCCAAATGCCAGTCTACTTTGCCAGCGAAGTCCTTGCCGACTCGAAGACGAGATATCCGCAGGTCTAGAAGCTGCTCTATGGCCTACTCATCACTGTTCGAAAGCTAGTGCACTATTTCCAAGCACATCAAGTCACGGTGGTCACATCGTTTCCACTCGGGGATGTCCTGCATAACCGCAAGGCCACCGGCCGAATCGCTAAATGGGCACTCGAGTTGATGGCTTTCGACATCACCTTTCAGCCACGGACAGCAATCAAATCACAAGCTCTAGCTGACTTCGTGACCGAGTGGACAGAAGTTCAAATGCCTACATTAACAGCGAAGCTAGAGTACTAGATAATGTACTTCGACGGTTCTCTACGGATCGGCGGCGCCGAGGCTGGCATCGTACTGACGTCGTCCACCGGCGAAAAACTCAAGTACGTCCTACAAATCCACTTCTCGGCTTCCCACAACGTCACTGAGTACGAGGCACTTATCCACGGGCTCCGCATTGCTATATCACTCAGCATACGTCGACTGGTTGTGCGTGGGGATTCTCAACTCGTGGTGAACCAAGTCATGAAGGACTGGACATGTCTCGACGATACCATGGCGGCATACTGTCAGGAGGTCCGCAAGCTAGAAAACAAGTTCGACAGGCTGGAGATAACACACGTCCTACGACAATACAATGATGTTGTAGATGAATTGGCAAACATGGGATCCAAGCGAGAAGCTGTCCTGACAAGGATCTTTGTCGAGCAACGTATGGAGCCATCAGTCAAGAAGAAACCAGTACCAGAGCAGTCGGGAGGCGAACCTACCCCGGCTACAAACGAGGTGCTGCACATATGTCAAGATTGGTGGACTCCTGTTCTCAAATTCCTCCTAAACGATAAACTCCCAGAAAATCGCAGCCAAGCCAAACAGATCAAACGTCGAAGCAAGAGTTTCCTAGTCGTCGGAGAAGACCTGTACCGAAGAAGTGCATCCGGTGTCCTCATGCGCTGCGTCACCACCGAGGAGGGCAAGCAGATCCTGCAGTCCATCCACTCGGGCATATGTGGCAACCACGCCGCATCTAGGACGTTAATCGGAAAGGCTTACCGGCAGGGATTTTTCTGGCCAACAGCAGTAACGGATGCAAAAGACATTGTTCGCACATCTGAGGGTTGCCAATTCTATGCAAGACAAATAAATCTCTCAGCCCAAGAACTCCAAACAATCCCAATCTCTTGGCCCTTTGCAGTATGGGGGCTTGACATGGTCGGGCCTTTCAAAAAAGCGCCAGGAGGCTCACACACTTGTTCCTCGCAGTGGATAAATTCACCAAGTGGATTGAGGCTAAACCTGTTGCAACCATAACAGCGGCACGAGCAAAGGACTTCATCATGAGTATATTATACCGATTTGAGGTCCCTAACCGCATCATTACCGACAACGGCACTCAATTCACGGGCGGCGTGTTTCAAGATTTCTGTGACGACTTCGGCATCAAGATCTGCTATGCGTCTGTGGCACACCCACGGAGCAACGGGCAGGTTGAACGATCCAATGGTATGGTCTTACAAGGTATCAAGACTAGGATACTCAACTGACTACAACCATACGCGGGCCGGTGGGTCCAAGAGCTCCCATCTGTTCTCTGGTCTCTCAAAACCACGGTTAGTCGGGCAACAGGGCAATCCTCTTTCTTTCTGGTCTACAGTGCTGAGGCTGTGCTACCAACCGAGTTAGAGTTTGGCTCTCCGCGAGTTCGGGCTTACTCAGAAAACATCTCCAACAATACCCGATTGGTCGAACTAGATTTGTTGGAAGAAGCGAGGGATATCGCAACAATCTAGTCAGCAAGGTATCTTCAAGGCCTGCGTCGCTACCACAATCGCAATGTCTGTGGTCACGCCTTTTTGGTCGGAGATCTCGTCCTGACAAAAATACAAACCACCAAAGACAGGCATAAACTATCCCCGATCTGGGAAGGGCTGTTCATTATAACAGAGGTTACTCGGCCAGGCGCCTACCGACTGAAGACCGAAGACGGTGCCCTCATCAGCAACTCATGGAATATAGAACAGCTACGTCCTTTCTATACCTGAGTTGTACAAATTTCATGTGTACAGTTTTTCTCTGACTCACTACGCCGCTTGTTTCAACCGAGTAGTGAGTCGGGGGCTGCATGTATTATATGTGCTTTGTCAATAATATACGAGCCTATTTTACCTAAGTTATGAAGTTTTACCACGACTTTCCTATGTCTGCCCAAGTACAGCTTTCTGCGGTGAACGTTTTTATTAAGCTCCTATAGATCAACTCGGTGTAGGCTATATGGTCGAGTAAAGCAAATGACAACTGAGTGATAGTCTAAAGCTTGGCAGCATTGCACATATATTTACACATGTCCTTACAAAAATCCAAAATACACTGACTGCATGATGTACTGTTTTTATAGACCCAAGTCTCGGGTGATAATCTCGGCAGTCGGCCTCGCCTTGGCTATCAGCTCCAGCGTCTCCTCAGGAGTTGTCTCCTCGGCAAACCCCTCCCCGATGGCTTCAATATCTGCCCTTGGGTAGATGGACTCGGTCATTGCCAGGGTTCGGGCTATGCCGACAATGACATACTCATCCGAGTACCTCTTCCGGGCACTCGGTGCATCCTCAAGGCGCGCCTCCACTTGGGCGATCGAGCTGCAGCTGGTTCCCACGGGGCGAGGATCCATGATGTCAAGGAGCCCTTTCACGGATCCGAGGAGTGCCTCCCATGACTCCTTGACGACCCTTATCTCCTCTGCGTAAGCCTGAAATTGGGCTTGGGAATTGGCTCTAGCAGCTACCCAGGTTCACCAACAAGTAAACTTGTTAGGTAAAGCTGCAGATGGAGTAATTAATGGATTGGTTAAGATCATTGTTAAAAGGGAGACTTACTGTCGTAGTCGGCCTCCCACCTGGCTATGGTCCTCTCCAGTTTAGTTTTTTCCTTCTCGAGCTTGGCGTTGGCCTCTTTCAACTCGGCCTTCTCTCGCTCAAGCTCGGTATTGGCTGTTGTCAGGCCGGCCTTGTCTTTTTCAAGTTTGGCCCTGGCTCTCTCGGCCTCCTTCAGCTGTTCTTCTCCCTCCGTTCGGGTCTTCAACTCGGCCTCGAGGGCTGCACGACAGAATAGTCAAGAACTCAACGTTGCAGTTAAGACACAACTGGGCAGTCGGGAAATAACATGGCTGGAGAAATATATTAAGGATTTGGTCAAGAAGAAGTATTCTAGAGGCTCACCTCTTATCTCCTTGGCTTGGTCCCAATTCTCACTCTTGAGCTGGGTGACAGCCTCCCTCAACCAAGATTCCCTCTCCTAGCTGCGCCCTTCCACTTCGGCTTTCAAGGCCCGGAGTTGGTCCAATTCTTGGAGCTAGGGGGCGATTAGGGTCAGCACCTCGTGCATTTTCTCTGAACGATCAACAATCTTTTGCTCGGGGAGTAATAAGTCAAAGCAGAGTTAGGCGTCAACAAAAACTACCGAGATTCCAATACAACGGAAGTCATACCTGAATCCCATGGGACGCGGCGATTGTGGCACGAAGTAGGTCTTCATGCTCCTTTTCCGCTGCCACCTCATCAACCTTGTAGCTTCGTGTAGTCTCGTCGGGCGTCGTCCAGCGGAACGTCCTCGGGAACTTGCGTGGAGGGGCCTCAATCCGGGGAGGTTGGGTCTGTCCGAAGGAAGGGACAGTGCCGACGACGACCAGGATGGCGACGGACTCCTGGCCCCCAACTCAGCGGCCTCCGATGCCACGGGGGCTGGCTCAGGAGCTGTAGCGGCGGCTTCGACATCAGGCGCTGGCCCAGGAGCTGCAGCGACGGCTTCGACAACGGGCTCTGACTCAGGGGCTGGAACAACAGCTTCAGGAACCACCCCTTGGTCGACCGAGGTTGGTGGCCCTGCAGTTAGGACGGTCTCAGTTTCTGCAATTGGGACCACCGCAGGCTCAGCAGGAGTGCTTGCCGGCGCTGGATCAGCTGGGGCAGGCTTGACAGCAGGGGTAGTCGGTGGGGTCTCCTTAAGATCAATGTCGGCCTGCTTCCTGCGTAACGAGTCAAACATCAAGGCGCTACAATGCTGAACATGATTTTCAGAAGACCCAGAATGGCCTACCTCTTGGAGAACTTGAGCTTCTGTCCGGGAGATCCAGAGGGCGGCACTAGAGGACTGCTAGCTGTCGGGCCTAAGGGCGCGGCTGTCGGTGGCGGCATTTCTGTCTTGATCGGCCCCGTTCGCGGTATGGTCGGCTGGGGTGCTTGGGTACTCGGCGGTGCTAGGGTCGACCTTGTACTTGGCTGCACTTGGGTTGGGCTCGATGGTGTCGAGCTCGACCGCGCCGGTCCTGGTCTAGGACTCGATGGCCTAGGTGCTGTGCCGGTGGGGTCTCTTATCTTTAAACTCCCGGCTGCGGCACTCGGCTTCACAACCTTCTCCTTGCCCTGATCTGCAGTGGGTTTCTTCCCCGCTCTCTTGGAGTTGGGCTGGGAGGCAGAAGGACTTCTCAGCCTCTTTTTTGATTTTGTAGCTGACAACGGACGGGAGTCATCATCAAACTCCTTGCACCACTGCAAACGATTCAACAGTATACATCGCATGACGCTGAGCAACTATGGATACATGTCTACAAACATTCATCACAGAAGAGAAGCAAGCGTTACCTCAGGACAAGGCCGGTTTCGGCTATAAGTCACGATGGAGCGCTCTGCATCCTCGGTTTCGATCACCCCATTGGAGAAATAAGTGAACAATATTTCAGTCACTTTTTGCTGGTCAATCACCTCTCGGCTTTCTCGGTCAGGGTCATTCTTCCCTTGGATATCCCAGCAAAAATCGCTCCTCAGCTTCAGTGGCTGGATGCGCCGAGTCAGGAAGTGCTTGGTGACCCAGGGGCCGGTCAGGCCGGCTTTCTTGAATTTCTCCAACCTTGCCAGCAACTGGTGCACTTGGCCCATCTCTTCAGAGGTTGGATCCGATGACCAACTGGGCGAGACCACCGGCGGCGAGCCGGTGAATGGAGGCAGGGAGGGTTCCAGATCAGAACAGTAGAACCACTCCTTATGCCAGCCTTTCAAGGAGGATTTCAAAGGAAGATCGATATATACTTTCTTCATCTCACTCCTCAACTGAAGGCCAGCCCCCCCAATCACCTGGACTCTATTCTTGGAGGGTTGGGGCTTGATGTGGAATAAGTACCTAAAGAAATTAAAATAGGGCTCTACACCCAAGTAGCACTCACAAAGAGTTACGAAGATAGAGATTTGCAAAATCAAGTTGGGATTCAAATTTACCAACTCTAATCCGTAGAAGTTAAGAAGACGGCGGAGGAACACAGAGGACGGAAGAAACAAACCCCGGTCAAAGAAAGAGGCAAAAACAACAGTTTCGCCAACTTGGGGATTTGGAACCGACTCACCCTCAGCCGGGCGCCAGCGGATAATGTCACGGCTTTGCAGCCACAGCGACTTCTCCAGCCTTGCCAGCTTCGACCGGCTGCAATCCGAGGTCGGCCACCCCTCGTCTGACGCCCCAACGCAATCTGGAACCTTCGGCATGGCTGGGGGGACAAGAAATTTGGGGGAAATGTGATCGGGGGCTGGGGATGGACAAAGGAAAGCGGAATCGCTCGAGCTTCGATAGGGAGGAGCAAGCAATGGCAAACCCTAGCGGAGCGGGAGGCAAAATTTTGGCGCGGAGCTGGGAAGACGAAACAATTGGTCGCTTGGGGAAGATAAAGGAATCTTTTCTCTCTCCCCCAGTCTTTATAGAGCCTGGGCCGACTAATGGGCTTGGGCTTACACAGTCGGTACTGGGCTACCAAGACATGAATTTCTATAGTAGCACGCTCAATATGGGCCGTACGCTGGCTGCGTTAAAATCATAGTACAAGGGATACCAACAGAAATCGATAAGGTAAACAGATATGCTTCATGAAGGCCTAATTGCTAAACATATATGTTTGGGTATCTGTTTTATTCACCAGGTATTGAGGATATATCCTTATAAGGATCATAAGCTGGTCTTCATCAACATTGGGGATGCAGGTATTTCTCAAGTACACCTGACCACGCATGGATTTATTTTTAGGAAGTGGTACTCGGCCTACATGCTTGGCCAACAGTTGCCATGAGCAACATTACTCCAGCCGATATGACGCTGAAGAGTCTAACTTTCGAGTAGTGCACTACTCGGGAGAGACTATAAATATTTTTTTCTAGTTGACATGATGCTGAGGAGTCTAACTTCTGAGTGGGACGCCACTCGGGAAAGACTATAAACCCCCTTTTCCGGCTGACATGAAGCTGAAGAGTCTCATATACGAGTGGCATGCTACTCGGCAAGACTATAAATAACATTCCGGTTGACATGATACCGAAGAGTCTCATATACCAGTAGTATACTACTCGGAAAAGACTATAAGGTTGAAAATCTTTGACTTTATGTTTAATTGTTTTCACAATTAAGCACAAAGTCAGGGGGCACACCTAATAGGTGTGCCTATTCGGCGCATACTATTCATACATCTACATGAAGCCCTTCATAGCCTCGTTGCCAGCTGACATAAAGCAGGACACGGGAAGAAGACGCACTCGAACAAAGAGTACTCGAGAGCAATGCACTCGGGCAATCTTCACTGTGGAGAACAAGCACTCGGCATCAGCTGTGACTCAACTATGAAGGTCTCAGGGGCTACTGTGGAGACCATGGGCCCGGGTACCTCATCACAAGCATATGGGCCACTCAGATAGAGGATGGGCTGAGTCTTGTAATTAGAGATATAGTAGCACCCGGTAGATTTTGCCTTGTACAAAAAGGAATATACAATCTTAGCCGGGAAAGATGTATCTCTAAGAAGGAAATCTCTTGGCCATATTCAGCTGGGATTTCTACCATGTACCCCTGTCCCCCAGTATATAAGGAGAAGCAGGGCGCCCCCTAAGGGCACGAGATGACAGATCATCTAGAGTTCATCAGAACTTCCACCATAATCCTCAAAGGAATACATCCCAACTGGACGTAGGGTATTACCTCTCATTGAGGGCCTAAACCAGTATAAAATCTCTCCATGTTCCTTTGCAATCCACCAAGTTTCCCCTTGCCGAGTAGCCCTATAATTATATTGCCGGTATAAAACATCGACAAAAATGTGAGCTTGCTTTATCTAAGTTATGAAGTTTTACAATGATTATGCTATGTTTGCCCGAGAATAGCTTTTGGAAGTGAACGATTTTTCCAGTTCCTATCAATCTACTCAGCGCAGACTATGTAGTCGGGTAAAGCTAATGATGACTGAGAAAAAGCAAGTACTCGCAGCATCGTACAGATATTTACAAATGTCCTTACAAAAGTTATATACACCGACTGCATAATTGTTTGTTCTTACATACCTAGGTCCTTGGCTATGGCCTCCGCAGTCGGTCTCACCTGGATGATCAACTCCAGTGCTTCTTCGGGAGTTGTCTCTTCGGCAAAACCTTCCCCGATGGCCTTGATATCTACCCTAGGGTAGATTGATTTGGTCATGGCCAGGGTTTGGGCAACACTAACAACGACACGCTCATCCGAGTACTTTTTCAAGAAGCTCGGGGCTTCGCTTAAGCGTGTCTGCACCTGGGAGACAGTACTGGAGCTAGTTCCAACATGGTGAGGCTCCATAATATCAAGGAGCCCTTTCACAGATCCGACGAGGATTTCCCGTGACTCCTTGACAACTTTGGTCTCCTCTGCAAAGGCTTTAAACTAGATCTGGGCATTGGCTTTGAAGTTGTTCAGATGCATCAACAAGTACACTTGTTAGCCAAAACATGCAGTTGGAGCGACAAGAAAACGAATTAAGGTTATTGTCAGGAAGGAGACTTACTAGCATAGTCGGCCTCCACCTTGGCTTTGGCCTTCTCCAATTCGGCTTTGGACTTCTCCATCTCCTTCAGCTTGTTCTCTTGTTGTTTTTTCTCCTCTGCCTGGGCCTTTAACTTGGCTTCGAGGGCTGCAAATAAAAATAATCAGGAACTTGAGATTGCAGTCAGAACTCAACAAGGCAGTTGGGAATCAACAAAGCTTAATAAGGATATCACTAGCTTGGATATGACCATAGCTACCTTATGTATTCATCAACTAAAGGTGCATGCTTTCTACTTAAGATTTACGTGTTATATATTTGAATAGCTGTTACTGCACCATGAGTTTTGTGTATTCTCGTTTGCAGAGATACTTGCTTGGGTAAAGGGAAAGAGACCAAGCACAAGGAACACATGGATGATCACAGAAGTTGATTGGGGACCAAACCAACACCTTACCCAAGTTTACTCTTATATCACCACGTCACTTTTGGTCTATAGAAGCAAGAGATGAATTCTGCATGTTTTGGATTCGGATTCGGGCCTCCTGACAGCATCAACTTCAAATGGACCTAGCTGCTGATCTAGAAGGACTTTCGGGGCCCATGAATACTTGTTGGAAAGCTTATGGAGTCTACTTTCAGATGGTTTTGGTCCCACATTAAAATTCCTCCTAAGCTGTCCAGAATCATCGAAACAAGACACGTACCTCTTCCAATCCGAGTCTATTTTGGGCCTTGGGCCTTGTAATTATGTCGTGGGCTAAGCCCAAGAGGTGTGCGCCCTAGGGATAACCTAGGACGTCCCAACTTCTATATATACAGTAGCCATCGTTGTTTAAAGGTGGGTTTTGCTTAGATTAATCTGTCTATGAACAGTTTCGCCGTTTATCGGCTTGTGAGACCCCAACTTCGAGAGTATAATCATTCATCTGCAAGTGAGTTGCAATCTTTCTTGTTCTTGCTTGTGTTCTTCGATTCGCATGCAGGGATTAGCCTTCATGGTGAGGTCAACCAAGCAGCGTACGGTTGATAACGAGAGGAGACGTGGTGCAGCGATTGCAAGGTTCGGGTCGTGGTGATCCGAAGCTGGATTGTGAGTGTCAATTCTCCACCAAATCGAGAGTTATCCTTACCTAATGGAAGATCGGGCACCCCATTGCCATCAAGTGGTATCAGAGCGAAGGTTGCTCGTTAGGTATAATCTTTTTTGTCCTGTTTCAATATTTGTTTACTATATCTAGAGTCCAGAAAAAGCCACAAAAACAAAATTGGTAGTCATAATTTTTTCCCTATCCTACAACCACGTTTAGCCTTTTTGCATAATTCTGTTTCAGAGTCCGTAGTGTTGAGTTTGTGTCCTAGGTCGAGTTCGGTTGCTGGCTTAGATTGTGTTTGAGTCCAGTTCGTGATCCATCCGCCGCACCCCCCTAGACACCACCACCTGATCCCGAATCAGCCTCCACCAAAACACTGATACGGAGGACCTTCCTTGAAATAGCCATAACTTTCGCATACGAACTTGGAATCAGGCAAATAAATAGTCTGCGGACATCTACATAAAATTTTCCATCCGCTCCCCAACTTCGTCGGGTTTGTCCGAAAATTTTTTGCAAAATTCAGCCTAGAAAATTGGGTTTTTGCACTTCAAAGTTCTAGCACGCTTTTTAAAGCATGCTCGTGTATTTCTACAGACCACACCTTATATTAGACTGAGCTGTGACCTCCTGAGGTTGTTGTTCCTATGCTCCTAGTTGAGAAAAAATATCAGAAAAATAAAAGAAAAATAAAAAAAGGTGTGACAGAAGAGAAAAAAAGGATAAAAAAAAGAAGAGGAGCGCATAGGACACACCAGGGAGCCATCTGTGGTTGTTTTGTGCTGTATTTTTGCCATGTCCTTATTTCCTTGCTGCTGTCCTTTCATACTTGTTTGTCCCTTGTTTTATCACATCTAGTTTAGAACGTGTTTAGGCCAGCAACTAGGACAAGTGCTTTGGATATTTATTCAGCATTACTATTTGTTATTGAATTGTGTGCCACTAACATTTCTGGGCCTCCCAAGCTCCACATATATACTTCTGGTCAGCACGGTCTCGACCCTTGCAATCGCTGGATCACGCTCTCAAGGTATCACGAACCAGCCACCGGTTGTACCATCCTTTGCTCACTAGTCTCAGAACCTTGTAAGAGCTCGGTAAGGTGCTGCCATTTGCGAGTGTCCATTATCCTTGCATAGTAGTAGTTGATAGGGATAATACTTTTGTGTTTTCTCTGTCTTCTTGCTAACAATGCCAGGGTCCAATGAAATGGCGGAGTGCGTTCTTCGCGGCAAGATGCAAGGCTACATTGACCAGATGATGAAGGGGCTGAATGAAACCATTTTGAAGGGGGTCAACGCTGCTCTTGCCAAGCAGAACATAGACCATACGCTTGACAGTACTTTGGTACAATAAGTGCTAAGTTCTCAAATAGAGAAAGCGGAGCAAAATCAATGCCACAATTTGTTCCAATCAAGGTTCGTGGTTCACAATAGAGCATGCCATATTATCATTGATAGTGAGAGCTGTAGCAACTTGGCAAGTTCAGATATGGTCAAGAAGCTTGGATTGCCGACGCAACCGCATCATCAGCCTTATTACATCCAGTGGTTCAATTCTTGCAATAAGTTGAAGGTAAGTAAAATTGTGAAAGTGGAGTTTTCAGTAGGCAATTATCATGATAGTGCCATATTTGATGTTGTTCCAATGCAAGCATGTTCTCTACTTTTGGGTAGACCTTGGAAATATGACAGAGATATTGTGCACCGTGGTAGAACCAACACATACACTTTCACACATAATGGCAAGAAATTTAAGTTGCTACCTATGTCTCCCACTGAAATTTTGAAAGATGATCTTGACAGAGAAAAGATTAAGAACCATGAGGTTTTGAGAAATAAATGTAATAATACTAATGTTTTGAGGCCTTCACCTAAACCTGAGTTATTGCAAAACGAACGTATTGTTTTGGGCACTAACATTTTGCAGGTATCTGAGAAGAGCCAAGGTAATGAGGAAAAGAAAAAAAGACATAAAGAATGAAGATCCACCTGTTGTTCCATGCATGTTTCAAGATGGTTTAATTAAAAGTGTACCTACAGTTTTTGAAAATGAGAACAAAGGTAACAGAAATGGTGCTACATTCACTCAAGGTATGGACAATTCTGATGTGCTATATATGTCCACTAATCATGTTAGTTTAGAGCAATTACCAGTAGAATCGTGTGTTAAATTACCTTTGTGACACGATGATTTGGTTCCTATTTCTTGTGATAAAGAAGAGTTGTGCAATGCTTCACTTATATCCATGCCACAACTAGTGAATGAACATGTTAGTAATGTTGTTGAACCACCATGTGCTGATTTTAGACATGTTATTCACATTGCTAGCAAGAATGAAGAGCTTACATTGATATCTTCTTTAAATACTTGGGGCTATATTCAATTTGATGATCTTTGTCCACTCAATTGTTTAGAGAAAAAATTATTTGCTAGATCTGATTTGCCATGTCCTTCTCATGTGATCTGCGCACCAACTGTCGATGCTCTGCACCGGCAATAATACTATGGGGCTACTCGGCGAGGGTGAATTCGGTGGACTGCAGAGGGACACAGGAGAATTATACTGGTTCAGGCCCTCAAGGTGAGGTAATACCCTACGTCCAGTTGAGGTGTTATTCCTCTTAGGTGTATGGCGATCGATGATCTGGTTGTTCTTGCCCTGAGGGGCGCCCTGCCTCCCTTTATATACTAGGGGGCAGGAGTACATGATAAGGATTCCAGCCGGATACGACCAAGGGATTTTCTCCTTAAAGATAGAGTCCTATCCGACTAAGACTATGTTTCCTCATTATACAAGGCACAGCCTGTCGGGTGCCATCTTATCTCTAATTACATGGTTCGGCCCATCCTCTATCCGAGTGGCCCATGTACTAGTAATGAGGTACCCAGGGCCCATGGCCTCCACAGTAGCCCCTGAGACCTTCATAGTTGAGTCACAGCTGATGCCGAGTGCTCATCCTCCACGGTGAAGGTTGCCCGAGTGTAGTGCGCCCGAGTACTCTTTGTCCGAGTAAGTCTTCTCCCGAGTCCTGCTTTATGTCAACTGGCAGCGAGGCTATGAAGGGCTTCATGTAAACATATGAATAGTGTGCACCGAATAGGCGCACCTATTAGGTGTAGCCCCCGACTTTGTGCTTAATTGTGAAGACAATTAAACATAAAGTCAAAGATCTTTAACCTGGAAGTCTTTCCCGAGTAGATTACTACTGGTATTTGTGACTCTTCGGTATCATGTCAACCGGAATAAACTTTTTAGTCTTGCCGAGTAGGAAACTACTCGTATACAGGACTCTTCGACTTCATGTCAGTTGGAATATATGTTTATAGTCTTGCCGAGTAGGAAACTACTCGTATATGGGACTCTTCAGCATCATGTCAGCTGGAAAAAGGGGTTTATAGTCTTTTCCGAGTGGCGTCCCACTCGGAAGTTAGACTCCTCCGCATCATGTCAGCGGAAAAAGATATTTATAGTCTCTCCCGAGTAGTGCACTACTCGAAAGTTAGACTCTTCCGCATCATGTCAGCAGGTAAAATGTTGCTCATGGCTACTGATGGCCACGCATGTAGGCCGAGTACCACTTTATGAAAAGAAATCCACGGCGTGGTCAGGTGTACCCGAGAAAGATACCTGTATCTCCAATTTTAAAGAAGACCAGCTTGTGATCCTTGTAAGGATATATCCTCGAGACCTAGTGATTAAAACAGATACCCAAACATATATGTTTTGGCAATAAGGCTCTCATGAAGCATACCTGTTTACCTCATCGGCTCCTGTCAGTAGCACCAGCGCTATAATTTCAACTCAGCCTACGAACGGCCCACATGGAGCATGCTACTGTAGGAACTCATATCTTGTTGACCCAATGCATACTGTGTAGGCCCAAGCCCATCTAGTCGGCATCGGCTCTATAAAACCGGGGAGAGAGAAAAGGATTCCGTCGTCTTCCCCAAATCAGCCAATTTCTTCGTCTTCCACCTTCGCACCCAACTTTTCGCCTCCCGCCCGGCTAGGGTTAGCTGTTGCTATTCCCCACCCGAACTCGGGCGATTTCAATCCTCCTCGTTTGCTCCAAGCCCCCAATTTGTTTTTCCCCAAATCTCACCGCCTCCAGTCATGCCGAAGGCGTCGGATCTTGTGGGTGCGCCGGGGAATTCTTGGCCGATTTCAGATTGCAGCTCGGTGAAGCTGAAGCGGCTGGAGAGCGAACTGAAGTTGCCCAGCCAAGAGGTGATCCGCTGGCGGTCGGCTAGGGATGAGTCGGTCCCTAATCCCCGGCCTGGTGAAACGGTAGTTTTCGCCTCTTTTTTCGATCGAGGCTTGTGCCTTCCATCTTCTGATTTCTTCCGCCGCATTCTCGACTTCTATGGGCTAGAGTTGGTGCATTTGAACCCCAACTCAATTCTTCAAATCTCTATATTTGTTACTCTTTGCGAGTGCTTCTTGGGTGTTGAACCCCATTTCATCCTCTTTCGACATCTGTTTCATATCAAGCCTCAACCCTCCAAGAGCAACATCAATGTGATTGGGGGGGCCGGTCTTCAACTGAGGAGCGATGGGAAGAAGACGTATCTCGATCTGCCCTTGAAATCTTCTCTGAAGGGCTGGCACAAGGAGTGGTTTTATTGCGCTGATCTGGCTCCCTCCTTGCGGCCGTTTACAAGCTTGCCGCCCGTGGTTTCGCAGAATTGGTCAGCAGAGCCGTCCTTTGAAGAAATGGGCCAGGCACATCTGTTGTTGACGAAGATAGATGACCTCAAGAGGGCCGGCTTGACAGGTCCATGGGTGGCTCGTCGCTTTTTGACAAGGCGCATTCAGCCGCTGAAGCTTAGGAGTGCATTCAGCTGGGCCTTTAAAGGCAAAAACGATCCTGACCGAGTGAGCAACAAGTCGGCGAACAAGGGGGCGGTGACCGAGACTTTGTTCGGCTACTTCTCTGAAGGGGTGATCGCAACTGAAGATGACAATCGTCGGGTTGCAGCCTACAGCTCCATTCGGCCCCGGACCAAGGTAACTTTTGATCCTCTTCTGTGATGAATGCCCGTGGAATCGTAATTGTTCAGCATTGCGTGACGCATTTAGTTGACTCACTTATAGTGGCATGAAGAATTTGATGAAGACTCCCGCCCGTTGTCGGCCGTCGCGTCGAAGAAGAGGCCAAGGAGTCCCTCTGCTGCCCAACCCGACTCCAAGAGAGCGGGGAAGAAACCGATTTTGTATCGGGGCGAGGGGGCCATGACAGCGCGTGCCGTGGCAGGGAGCCTGAAAATAAGGGACACCGTCGCCGCGGCGCCCAGGCGATCAAGTCCCAGGTTGAGACCTGGGGGTTTGAGCCCAACGTTGTCGAGCCCGGCCACAGCGCCACCGAGGAGCCGGCAGGAGCAGATGCCACCAGGGGCGGGGGCGCCCAAGCCGACCACGCCGGAATCGGAGCCGACTCGGGCTGATGCGCCACCGCCGACTATGACGCCGACTGGACCGACTGCCGGAGCTGGCACTTCGCTGGGGACCGGGTCACCCGTCAAGAGGCTGAAGTTCTCCAAGAGGTGCGCTGCTCCGGGTCTTCTGAAATTCTTATGTTATGTGTTGAAAGAGCGTCTTGATGTCTTGTTTCGTCGCGCAGGAAGTGGGCCGATATCGATCTCAAGGAGATTTATCCGACCGCTCCCCTTGAAGTGCCTGCCCCAGCCGAGCTGGCAGATGCAAACACACCTGCTGAGCCGGTGGCCAGCCCGGTCGCGGAGACCGAGGCGGTCCCGACTGCAGGGTCGCTGCCGCCACCTGACCGAGAGGCGGCTGCTGAGGCCGAGGCCCCAGCCCCTGAAGCGTCGCCCGTTGCGGAGGGCACGGACGGAGCCCCTGAGCCGATCCCCGAGGTCGCGAGGGATGGTGGCGGTGCGGCCAGGACCCCATCGCCATTGTGGTCGTCGTCGTCGTCGTCGCCGCCGCCGGAGATCCCGCATCTGCCCCGGATCGAAGCTCCTCCACGCGTGATGCCCCGGACATTCACATGGACGGCTCCTAACAGGACAGCGAAGAGCTTCAGGCATGATGAAGTCGTCGCGAGGAGGGAGCGCGAAAGCCTGCTTCGCGCCGCCATCAGTGGGTCCCAGGGAGTCGCGGTATGATTCCTGTGGTAGAGCCTTGGCAGTTTTCTTGTTTTGATATCTGACTCCGTCCCTGATCCGTCTTTTACCCTGAGTAGAAGCTCGTCGACCGCAATGAGGCGATGACGGAAATCTTGGTCAAGGTGGCTCCCCACCTCGCAGAAATGGAGCAGCTCCGGGCGTTGAAGGCCGAGATGGAGGCACGTCATGCGGGGAGGGAGGCCTGGCTAAAGAGTGGCGCCGATCAGCTCAGGGAGGAGACATGGGCCCTAGCCGAAAAGATCAGAGGTAAGATCCTCGAATATATCTTCCCGACCGAACCATTGACGCATTCGTCCAGCTGCGTTGTTTCCAACTACCCAGTTATGTCATGACTACACGGTTGAGCTCTTGGCTAATCTGTGGTGCAGCCCTCGAAGCAGAGTTGAAGACCCGAACAGAGAGGGAATCACAGCTGAAGGAAGCCGAAGAAGCCAGGGCCAAGCTTGAGAAGGTCAAGGCCGACCTGACAAAGGCCAACACCGAGCTTGACCGGGAGAAGGCCGAGTTGAAGGAGGCCGTCGTCAAGCTTGGTAAGGAGAAGGATGAACTGGAGAAGACCGTGGCCGGGTGGGAGGCCGACTACGAAAGTAAGTCCTCAACCTGACTGTGATCTTAGCCAATCCATTAGTTATTCTGTGTGTAGCCGAATCTGACAAGTTTACTTGTCGACGGACCTGGGCAGACATGAGAGCCAACGTCCAGGCCCAGTATCGGTTCTACACAGAGGAGATAAGAGTGATCAGGGAGTCACAGGAGGCCCTCGTCGGGTCCGTGAAAGGGCTCCTTGACCTCATAGATCCCCGCCCTGTGGGGACCAGTTGCAGCAGAATCCCCCAGATAGAGGCGCGTCTCGAGGATGCACCGAGTGCCTTGAAGAAGTACTCGGATGAGCATGTTGTCGCCGGCGTGGCCCATACCCTGGCGATGACCAAGTCCATCTACCCAAGGGCAGATATTGAAGCCATCAGGGAGGGGTTTGCCGAAGAGACGACGCCCGAGGAGGTGCTGGAGCTGATTGCCCGGGCGAAGCCGACTGCTGAAATAATTACCCGAGACCTAGGTCTGTAAGGGCAACATGTTATGTAGTCGGGATATATAAACTTGTGTAAAAAAGCATGTGTAAATATATGTGCAATGCCGCCAAGCTTATTATTCAGTTGTGATAGCTTTACTTGACCGTGTAGTATGCACCGAGTTAGTCTGTCAGAACTTAATAAAAACGTTCGAAGTAAGGAGCTGTACTCGGGCAAACGTGACAATCGTAGTAAGGCTTCATAACCGAAGTGAAATAAGCTCGTATGTTATTGACAGGACACATATATACATGCAGCCCCCGACTCACTACTCGGTTGATATAAGCGGCGTAGTGAGTCAGAAGAACTGTACGCATGAAAAATATTGAACTCAGGTATAGAAAGGACGTAGCTGTTCTATGTTCCATGAGTTGCTGATGAGAACGCTGTCTTCGGTCTTCAGTCGGTAGGCGCCTGGCCGCGTGACCTCGGCTATAATGAACGGCCCTTCCCAGATTGGGGATAATTTATGCCTGTCTTTGGTGATTTGTATTTTCCTCAGAACGAGGTCCCCGACCAAAAAGGCGCGGCCACGGACATTGCGATTGTGGTAGCGACGTAGGCCTTGAAGATACCTTGCCGACTAGATAGTTGCGGTGTCTCGTGTTTCTTCCAGCTGATCTAGTTCGACCAGTCGGGTATTGTTGGAGTCATCTTCTGAGTAAGCTCGGACTCATGGAGAGCCGAACTGTAACTCGGTAGGTAGCATAGCCTCCGCACCGTAGACCAGAAAGAAAGGGGATTGCCCTGTTGCCCGACTAACCGTGGTTCTGAGAGACCAGAGAACGGATGGGAGTTCTTGTACCCACCGGCCCGCATATGGTTGTAGTCGGTCAAATATCCTGGCCTTGATGCCTTGTAAGACCATACCGTTGGCTCGTTCGACCTGCCCATTGCTCTGCGGGTGTGCCACAGATGCGTAACAGATCTTGATGCCGAAATCGTCGCAGAAGTCTTGGAATACGCCGGCCGCGAACTGAGTACCATTGTCGGTGATGATGCAGTTAGGGACTCCGAACTGGTATAATATACTCATGATGAAGTCCTTTGCTCGTGCCGCTGTAATCGTTGCAACGGGTTTAGCCTCAATCCATTTGGTGAACTTATCCACTGCGACGAATAAATGTGTGAACCCTCCTAGCGCTTTCTTGAAAGGCCTGACCATGTCGAGCCCCCATACTGCAAATGGCGAGGAAATGGGGATAGTTTGGAGTTCCTGGGCTAGAAGATTTGTTTGTCTTGCGTAGAACTGGCAACCCTCGCACTTGCGAACGATATCATTGGCGTCTGTTACTGCTGTGGGCCAGAAAAATCCCTGCCGGTAAGCCTTTCCAACTAACGTCCTGGATACGGCGTGGTTGCCACATATGCCGGAGTGGATCGAATGTAGAATCTGCTTGCCCTCCTCGGTGGTGACGCAGCGCATGAGGACACCGGATGTGCTCCTTCGGTACAGGTCTTCTCCGACTAGTAGGAAGCTTTTGCTTCAACGCTTTATCTGCTCGGCTTGACTGCGATCTTCTGGGAGTTGGTCGTCCAGGAGAAATTTGACAACAGGATTCCTCCAGTCTTGACATATGTGCAACACCTCATTTGTGGTTGGGGTAGGCTCGCCTCCCGACTGCTCCGGTGCCGGTTTCTTCTTGACTGATGGCTCCATAAGTTGCTCGACGAAGATTCCAGTTGGAACTGCTTCTCGCTTGGATCCCATGTTTGCCAGCTCGTCTGCTGCGTCGTTGTATTGGCGCAGGACATGTGTGATTTCCAGCCCATTGAACTTGTTTTCCAGCTTGCGGACCTCCTGACAGTATGCCGCCATGGTATCGTCGAGACAGATCCAGTCTTTCATGACCTGGTTTACCACGAGTTGAGAATCCCCACGCACAACCAGTCGACATATGTCGAGTGATATAGCGATGCGGAGCCCGTGAACTAGTGCCTCGTACTCAGCGACGTTGTGGGAAGCCGAGAACTAGATTTGTAGAACGTACTTCAGTTTTTCGCTAGTGGGGGATGTCAATATGACTCCGGCCCCGGCGCCTCCGATCCGTAGAGAAACGTCGAAGTACATTGTCCAGTACTCTAGCTTTGCTGTTGGAGTAGGCAGTTGGACTTCTGTCCACTCGGCCACGAAGTCGGCTAGAGCTTGGGACTTAATTGCTGTCCGTGGCTGAAAGGTGATGTCAAACGCCATCAGCTCGAGTGCCCATTTAGCGATTCGGCCGGTGGCCTCGCGATTATGAAGGACATCCCCGAGTGGAAATGCTATGACCACCGTGACTTGGTGTGCTTGGAAGTAATGCACCAGCTTCCAGACTATGATGAGTAGGCCATATAGCAGCTTTTGGACCTGCGGGTATCTTGTTTTGGAGTCGGCAAGGACCTCGCTGACGAAGTAGAATGGCCGTTGTATTTTTTGAATATGACCCTGTTCGGATCGCTCAACCACCAGCACCGTGTTGACTACCTGTGTTGTTGCCACCAGATATAGCATTAGCGGTTCCTGGGGCAGAGGTGACGCCAACACGGGGGGTGATGTGAGGAATTCTTTAAAGTCTTCGAAGGCTCGTTGGGCTTCCGGAGTCCATTGGAAATTGTCGGCCTTTTTGAGTAGCTTGAAGAAGGGCATACCCCGTTCGCCCAGTCGGGAGATAAACCGGCTGAGTGCAGCCATGCAGCCTGTCAGCTTCTGGACGTCTTTGAGGTTAGTCGAGGGTGCCATGTGCCTGATGGCGTTGACTTTCTCCGGGTTGGCCTCGATGCCATGGTGCGAGACGATGAAGCCGAGTAACTTTCCGGATGGCACACCGAAGGCGCATTTTTCCGGGTTCAACTTCATCTTGAATCTTCGAAGGTTTTGGGAGGTTTCTTCCAAGTCAGCGATGAGGTCTTGTTTGGACTTGGTCTTGATCACCACATCGTCGACGTAGGCTTCCACGTTGCGCCCGATCTGAGTGTGCAGACACCGCTGAATAGCCCTTTGATAGGTTGCACCCGCGTTCTTCAGACCGAACGGCATTGTGATATAGCAATACGCTCCAAACGGTGTGATGAAAGATGTCTTCAAGCAGTCTTCCTCCCTTAGGCTGATTTGATGGTATCCCAAGTAACAGTCGAGAAAACTGAGTAGGTCGCACCCTGTTGTGGAATCAACCACCTGATCTATCCTGGGAAGACCAAATGGGTCCTTGGGGCACGCTTTGTTGAGGTCGGTGTAGTCGACGCACATGCGCCATTGACCGTTTTTCTTTCGGACCAGAACTAGGTTTGCCAGCCAGTCCGGGTGGTAGACCTATTTGATGAACCCGGCTGCGAGGACCTTGGTAATTTCCTCCCGGATAGCATCTTTGCGCTCTTGAGCGAAGCGCCACAGCCGTTGCTTGACTAGCTTGGCGTCTATCTTCACATTTAGGGCATGCTCGATCACCTCCCTTGGTACGCCCGGCATGTCGGACGGTTTCCACGCAAAGATATCTTTATTGGCTTGGAGGAAGGTGACGAGCGCGTCTTCCTATTTGGGGTCGAGTCCGGTCCCGACTAGAGCAGTCTTGGAGGGGTCGGAAGGGTCCAGGGGGATCTTCTTCGTGTCAGAGTCCGCTGAAATTTCCGATTTCGCTGCTTTTTTCGCCGGAACTTGATCTTGCTCGCCTTCTGTTGTGACGGCTTGCCGAATGCTATCGCGCCCGACTGCCGCCTCTTGTGATTGAGCCAGTTCGCAGCTCTCCTTGTCGTAGGTGAAGGCTTGCTTGACGTCGCTGCGGAGGGAGAGGACTCCTGCTGGTCCAGGCATCTTCAGCACCATGTATGTATAGTGCGGTATCGCCATAAATTTAGCGAGTGCCGGTCGTCCGAGTATGGCGTGGTACGCAGTCTCGAAGTCGGCGACCTCGAAGCAGACATTTTCTGTGCGGAAATTATCCCACGTGGCGAAGGTTACCGGCAAAGTTATCTGCCCGAGTGGAGTTGATGACAGGCCGGGAATTATCCCGTGGAAGGGCGCAGTGCTCGGCCGTAGTTCTGAACGAGGAATTTTCATCTCGTCCAAAGTCTTGGCGAACAGGATATTAAGCGCACTGCCTCCATCGATGAGGGTTTTCTTCAGCCTGATGTTTCTGACGACCGGGTCCAGGACGAGTGGATAGCGTCCCGGGTGGGAAACCCGATCTGGGTGATCTGCGCAATTGAAGGTGATGGCCATCTCTGACCAGCGCAGGTATTGGGGGTTGTCCGCCGTGGAGACCATGTTGATGTCGCGCGCTGAAAGCTTCTATTTGTGCTTGGACTCGTACGCGAGTGGCCCCCCGAAGATATGGTTGAGCTCAGCTTGAGGATCTTGGAAATCATCAGCCGGACCCGAGTCTGGCTTATCTTTGTCCTTGTCGGCGCCAGACGATGAAGTCTGCTCGGAGGCAAACTTCTTGAGCATGTAGCAGTCTTTGGCCACGTGCTTTCCCTTGGGGTGAAAGGGGTATGGCCCGCTCATGACTTTCTGGTAGTCGTTATTCCGCTGGGGCCGCGACCGACTGCGCTCCATGTTGGCCACCTCATTGTCCGACTTCCGCTTACGGCCACCAGACTTGTTTTGAGACGGCTCATTGTCGGCTTTCGCCTTCTGTTCTTTCTGTCGGGGCTCCTTCTTCTCGTCGAGGGCCTCAACGACCGCTTCGGCCGAGTCGGCGTATTTATTGGCCATGTCGAAGAGTGCCCGGACTGTGGATGGTGGCTTCCGAGTGAACTTTGCAATAAGTGGGGCGTCTTTTACCCCCTTGCGAAAGGCGGCAATAACGGCCTCGTCTTTGACAGTTGGAATCTGGTTGCGCTTCTCGGAAAACCTTTTGATGAATTCGCGCAGAGACTCGTTTTTTTTCTGGTGGAGCTGATAAAGATCATGCTCCGAAGCCGGTCTCTCGTAGGTCCCCTGGAAATTAGCGATAAACCGCTCCCTGAGTTCTCCCCAAGAATCGATCGACCGCTTAGGGAGGCCTGTCAGCCATGTCCTCGCCGAGTCGGCTAGTGCGACCGGGAGGTAGTTAGCCATGACTTTATTGTCACCCCCAGCAGCTCGAACTGCTAGGACGTTGTTGACGCCAAAAATCGCCGGGATCTGGTTCGGCGTCTGGGTGACACGCGAAGGCCTAGGAGATTTGCTTAGCTCCAGTGCAGGTCCTAAAGTCTTGAGGTTCGTAGGCGTGCCAGTCAATTTGACCCTGTAATTGACAAGGAGAAAGAAATGTTAAATTCGCGAGCCAATCGGCTGAAAGCCGGCTTGGACTCATCTCATCGGCCGATGGCCGATACACACCGTAGCACTTATACATCGGCTTAGAACCGATGATGGCAGGAGCAATAGCATAATAATACACAAGTATCGTGCTAGCCGATCATCGAAAGGATACTCAAAAACCGGCTATAAACTTGGTAAAATAAACAGGTATAATGCATAAGTAAATAAATCAAATAAATCCTAGCCGATCATAATTTAGTGTTACTGGTGTTGTCGTGAAGATATGCCTGTGCCCGGGCCCTTGCTTATATCGGCTCCCAGGGTCTTCGTCCGCTGTCCGGGCCCGTACACTGGTCCTTACCTAAGCTCGTGCCCGGGCCCTCACCTGGGGTTGTGCCCGGGAACCTGCTTGTACTTGTACTTGGATCGGCAGAATAAACCCATCGGCTAGTCCTCAGCCGATTGTAACAATAATACAGGCAAGAATATATGATAAGGCATGCAATAACATAAATGATAGATAATTGATGAGCCAGCCGACTACTGAACAGAGCGAGTATAGAATAAGACAATGAATAAATGTAATCGGCTTTAACAGATAACTTATCGGCTAAGCACTCCAATAACACCATCGCACAACACCATCGGCTCATCAAGAGTAAAGCTATTATCGTCAGTCTAGTAGATCGGACCCAACCGTTGCAGCACAGACCAACAATGATAGCGATACTTCAATGGGCCGATAGATATAATGCGATCGTGATGAAAATAACTTACCGGCTATGCACTCCGATAAGATGCCTGCACACAAAGCATCGGCCTAGCAGAACCGACTTATCACTAGCAGTTCAGTAGGTCGGACCTAACCGATGCAGCACGAACTGATGATAAATCGCTCCCAGTAAGCCGATACAATCTATGCACGCGTGATGTGATATACCTAATCAATCTATGAGGTCAAACTGAACTGATGCAGCCATAGATAAAGTAAATATATCGTGGTAAGCCGACTACCATAAACCGACTAGAATATCGGACCTAACCGAGGAAGTCCTAGCCGATAGGTAGCCGGGGTGACGAGACTTACCCTCTCGCAGGAGTTCGGACCTAACCGATGCAGCCCGGCTCGAGAAGCAGGATCCCGTCGAAAGGGGTGGCGATGCGCCGAAATTTGTATTGATCGTTGTGATGATTTACAAGGTCCCCGGGCATACGTATATATACCCCGAGTTACATGAGTCCTTATAGGACACGGTATACAATTTCCTATCCATAATAGAAAACGCTAACTAATCCTGACCGGACACGAGGTCAGGTTTCCTAAAGATAAACCTCTGCCTAATTAATATGTACAGTAAATAATTGCCAAATAACGGTCTTCATGGCTCCTTCCCGATTCCGGTCTCTTCTCCGTCAGTTGACTGCAATTTCTCCTTTGACCAAATCTAATACAGGGCCTTACCAAATTTTGGCGTTAACAGATGTATACGGTGAGCCAGGACTCCGGATTTGTCTTGCCGTTGTACTTTTCAATCCCAGTGGGCTTGAAGCCAGTCGGCCAATGTACGTCCTGTAGCTCCCGAGTGAAGGCTAGGATGCCTTCATCTTCGCGGGGGCTCGGGCTTCAACCACGGCGGTTAAACCACTCGTGATGGAGGCCAAAGCGCTTGTGTTCGTCTTCCAGTCAGCGTCGCTCATCTTCTTGTTGTTCGCGGCACCGGGCACTGATAGTATGGCGGAGGTCATGTGGTAGGCGCTCTCGGAGGTCTTGATTAGGCCGGCGGTCATACTGTGATGGCGCCAGTTGTTGTTATTAGTATTGCCGAGCGTGGTTTGCCTAGACGCCTCGCGTTGCCGACTGGAGTCGGCTACCCGGCGCCGAGTTGATGCAGATGAGCCTGCCGCCGGGGAACCTGACCGGTTGGTCGGTATAATTGTGTCGCCCGACTGCTGTTGCTGTTGACAGACGGCAGCTGTGATCATCGCCTTGATCTTGGCGATAGTTGGGGTGACCTGGTGATCAGGCCCGAGTTGGAGTGTATCCAGCAAGGTTGCGGCGGCCACGACGTTCTGTTGTGGCGTGACGAAGACGTCGTGATCGCCGACTTTGGTTTGGAGGATCTGCTGCTGAGCGACTCGCCCAGCCTGGCGTAGCTCTTCATTGCGGGCCACACGATTGGCCTCCTCTTGTTGTAGTCGGCGTGCCTCCTCCTGTTGCTCTTCTTGTAGTCGGCGTACTTCAGATGGTGGTGTTGAGGCCATGAAGATCTCGCGGGGAAGGAGGAAGCTTGCCAATGTAGAGTCCGAACTGGCGCTCGAACCGCTATCCGACTTGGTGTCGGACTCCGAGTAGTTTATCGGAGTGAGAACGACTCCGACCTCTCTAGATCCAATCTGAAACGGCGCTTGGCCGTGTCCAAACTGAATTGCTGGAGATCGGGTCTGCTGCACGGGATATGGGTGCGCAGCGTCGCCAGAGCTGTGAGGGAGATTGATGACCTCTCTCCTTCTCGGCCCAACCCGGGCTGGCTCAAGGCCAAGCGCGAGTCGGACTCCGAAGGAAAGGGTTGTCCCGATGCTCGGCGATGTGAAGGACTGCCGCAGAAAGTCGCTGAAGGAGACGGCGGTGTCCGATGGGCCGACTGGCGCTACGTCGGCTAGTTCCTCGACCGGCAAGATTGGATCTGCCTCAGCCAAGGTGAGATTGCCGAGTTGATCAGCGAAGAAATCTAAGCTCCCGAAGGTAATTGCGTCTCCGGGGGAGAACTTGTTGCTGTTGACTCCGTTGATCGAATCCATCGAATCTTCTGATGAGGAATTCACCGGAGCCCCTACCTGGCGCGCCAACTGTCGATGCTCTGCACCGGCAATAATACTATGGGGCTACTCGGCGAGGGTGAATTCGGTAGACTGCATTGGGACACAGGAGAATTATACTGGTTCAGGCTCTCAAGGTGAGGTAATACCCTACGTCCAGTTGAGGTGTTATTCCTCTTAGGTGTATGGCGATCGATGATCTGGTTGTTCTTGCCCTGAGGGGCGCCCTGCCTCCCTTTATATACTAGGGGGCAGGGGTACATGATAAGGATCCCAGCCGGATACTACCAAGGGATTTCCTCCTTAGAGATAGAGTCCTATCCGACTAAGACTATGTTTCCTCATTATACAAGGCACAGCCTGCCGGGTGCCATCTTATCTCTAATTACATGGTTTGGCCCATCCTCTATCCGAATGGCCCATGTACTAGTAATGAGGTACCCAGGGCCCATGGCCTCCACAGCACTCGCCCCTTGGTTGGTCGGCGCTAGTGGTCTTACTGTTGAGACTGCTTCAGCTTCTACAACTGGGTTAGTCTCTGGCTCAGCAGATGAACTCATCAGTGCTGGCTCGGCTGGGGTCAGCTTGGTGACAAGAGCAACTGGCATAGTCCCCTTGGGATCTATGTCAACTCGCTTCCTGCACAATATGACAAATATCAAGGCACTATCACTTCATTCAAGATCCTTGGAAGATTGAAGATTGCTTACCTCTTGGAAGTCTTGAATTTCCACGAAGGGGCTCCAGAAGATATCGGCGGTGGAGAGTTGCTGGCTATTGGGCCAGTCGACGTAGTAGTCAGCGGTGGCGATTTACCCCCAGTCGACTCTGTTTCTGATGCAGCCGACTGGGGTGTCGAGGTACTCGGCGGCGCCGCCCTTAGGCTCGATGTTGCTGATCTCATATTCAGCGGCACTGGCCTTGGCCTCGATGTTGCTAGACTCGATGTTGCCGAGCTCGGCGGTGCTGGCCTTGGGCTCGATATTGCTAGCCTCGGACTCGGAGAAGATGGTCTCGAGCTTGGCGGCCTGGGGGTTAAACTGGCAGGGTCTTTGATTTTCAAACTCCCCGGTGCTGTGCTCGGCTTGCTTGCTCTTTTCTTGCCCGGATCTTGAATGGGTTTCTTCCCAGCCCTCTTGGAGCTGGGTTGGGCAGCAGAAAGGCTGGTCGGCCTCTTCTTTGTTTTGGTCGTCACAGTCCTGCAAATGTTTCAACAACACACATTATACATTGCAGAGCAATCTAAGACGGATATCCGCAGACATTCATCACAGATGGATAGCAATTCAACATCAGTTTTTTAGGATTACCTGTGGCCGAGGCCTTTTCTGGCTATAGGCTGTGGTAGCGCGCTTTGCGTCTTCTGTCTCCACTACCCCGTTGACAAAAAAACCGAGCAAGGTATTGGTCACCTTGTTCTTATCAGTTAAGTCCGGGTATTCTTAGCTGGGATCATTTTTGCCCTGATAATCCCAACCGAAGTGGCTTCTCAGCTTCAAAGGCCTGGTGCGGCAATTCCAAAAACATCTCGCTACCTAGGTATCGGACCCCAAACAAGACCCTCTGTGTACACGTACTAGCCCCAGGATCACGCTAGCACGCACAGTCACAAGAATAATATCACAGCCAACATCACGAAGGAAACCAAACTATTTATTAATAAATTGACTGTGAAAAGCCTTATGGCCAAAGTTTACATTTATTATGCCACGAAGGGCCTAAAGAAAACAAGATAGCAGCGAAAATAAAATAAATACGTGGAAGCTCCATTTAACATGCCACAGGCAGTCTGTCACAGCCCTAAATCTAAAATTAAGGTAATTAGTGTTAAGCCCTAGCTAATCCTTTGCTTTGTGCTAGTTGTCACTTTCTAAGTTCTATATATCTAAAAATCCTACAAAAATTCCTAAACCTGTCAGGTGATGTGAGTAAGCCCCTGTAAATTTTACATAATTTTATCACTTCAATAAATACTTCAACGAAATCCCTCAAATCAGCAGAGCTAGGAAGCTAGCTGAAATAAATTAGTTTACTTCTAAAATTCACCACATGAAAATGAAGACTAATTAGACAGAGCCCTTTTGCCAAAGTGTGTGCCAACATGAACGCTATCATCAGGAATTTTGGATTAATTTATCTCCTAAAGAAAACACATAAAATGACAAGATCAAGGCACTGGAGAAACAAGTGAAACTGCAGCAAAACTGGATCAGTGTGCCTACTTTGCATTTTCACCAAAGGCAAACCAGAACACTTCTAACCATGAAATTTGGTCAGCATGTTAAACACATCTTCCTCTACCTCCATTAATTTTCCCACAATTTATGCTCCTCATTAATCTAGTGAAACAGTAGTGTAAAGACTGCCTGCTTGACAGCTAGCAAGACTTAGTTTCTGGAGTTTTCTCCTCTCATCTTTCACTGACCAGTGGGACCCACAACACCCTGGCCCACCTATAAGCCTCTGCCAGTCTTGGGACAGTGAGTTTCACCCCATTCCTACCCACACCCCTCTCTTTTCCATAGGAATTAACTCCAAGGACCCACAAGTCATAGAGTAAATCTAGCTAAATATGGGTAGAACATTGTTGCCTGACATGTGGGACCCACCAGAGGCACTGTGGAGATGGAGCAGCTCAGCACTGCATGGCACAGGTGTCGCTGCCTCCTTCTCCTTCTCCCTCACAGCTCACAGGGACACTGAGATAAGCACTGATCTGGGAAACCTCGACCATCTCGACTCAACTTCGCCAGAAGAACCTCCTCCTCATCCTCTTCACGCTCCACCGAGAAAACCGACAAAATCCCCAAAGATCACCGGCGGTGAAGTCATCTCCTCCGCTGCCGTGAGTGTTCGACCGGAACTGAGTTTCCTCTGGTGAAATCCATCCTCTTCCCTTAGCCAGAACATGATGAGCACCTTCTGATTGTTCCATTTTCATACTTGGTTGCCCTAGGATCGCCGGTCGAAGACGCCGTGCCTCGCCATCTGCTCTGCAGCGCCGCCGCCGGCGTCATCTCGCCGTTCCGACCGCCTCGGAGCGAGTCTGACCGAGCCTTTGCGCCAACACCGTCGCCCTGCCCCCAGAAGACCCCTAGCCGAAGGAATCAGGATATAGCGCAGTGTACCGGGAGGTCGACGTCGTCTCCTTCCTCTCCGGTCAATCCGCCGCCACCGCCGATTCGTCCTCTGTGGTGAGCCCGACTTCGATTCCTTGCACCGTAGCCGTCCTCAGGAAGTTTGTAACCTGGTAGACACCGTGTCCTAGCCGCAGGCCGACTGAAGTGAACTACCGTCGTGGAGCCGAAGCTTTCCGCCGCCACCGAGCCGTCCTCGACGTCGCTGCTGCTGCGCCGACTCTGCCGGACCCCGCGCGTCGCTTGGTGAGACTCCTAGAGCTCTAAGATAGTGCCTGCATGCATCAGTTTAGCCAGCCCGAGCCCGTAGCCTCTTTTGTCTCATCGGCCCGAAAAGACCCACCGCTGGAGCTCGCCGCCGGCGAGATTCCGGTAACCCGAGGTGTCAAGAAGACCGCCCTTAGCTCCGCCGTGAACTCCTCTATCTTTTCTCTTTGGGGCCCGACTATAGCCGAGCCGCCGTTCGCTGTCACCGCCGCCGAGAAGCTCTCCGGCTCTATCTGCTCGCGCCCTCCTCTGTTTCACCCGCCGGACCATCCACTCTGGGAATGGACGGTCCGTTCTGTTGTCCCAGGCGCCTGACTCTGTTCTGTCTGTATGGCGCTCAAGCCCTACCTTTATAAATTCATATCTTGATCTTTTTAACTCATTATTGAGTGAAACCAATTTTGTTAGTTTTGTAAATCTGTGAACTTTAATACTGTCTAATAAAATATTACCACTTTTGTACAGAAAATCCTATAAAATAATAAGAAACAATAATAACTCATTTTTGGTGCTTAAGAACTTGAAATATTTATATAAAATCCATTATAACCCCTTTTAAGGTAAACCAAATTTCTGTGAATTCATAAAAATGTGCTCTTCAATTTTGTAACATAAAAAGTGAGAACTTCTATATAAGATTTTTCTCTAAAAATAGAAATATCTTTTGTATACCTTTTTATGGCCTTGAACTTTATAAATTTCTAGAAAATTCATCCTATTTGCTAAAAATGTGAAACCACTTCTGTTAAACTCAGAAAATTGTAACCTTACTGTGGAAAAGTTGTATTTGATAAAAATACCTACTAGAATAGTCCTAAGTAATTCAGTAACCTTTCTTTTTGTTAAACTTGTAAAATTCATATTTATTTCATTTTAATTTGAATTTCAGTAAACCAAATTTTGTTAGAACCAGTAGGTTATACACTTTCATCTAAAAATGATCATACAAATAGAACCTTAATGGGAAATGCAAATTACCCCTAATACACTGGGTAATACACAAATAATTCCAAATCTGCCATTTTTCAGCGTATATGGCTTGTTATTTTTGTATCTCTCAATCCGGAGATGCAAATGACTTGGTTCTTTCTCCTAAAATCTTATTAGAGCATGCCCTACTACTGTATTTATCTTAGAATTTATCGATCATCTTTGCATGAGCATGTTTATTGGATTCTTATTTGCATGTTCGTTATTTATCGATAGATTCAGAGAATACGGAGTACGTGGAGGTTGACCCTGAGGTTGAGAGTGTCTTCTCGCTGCAGCAAGGCAAGCGTCTAAGCATATTGAACCTATGTTTTCAATAAATTGATTTGTTTGTGAAAACAATATCTATATGCATGCTTCAGTCTATTTAAAATGGGAAAATGGGTAGAGTTAATATTACCTAATTGTATGCATTTCCATTCCTTGTTTATTGATGCCATGTTTATACATTGTCACCACTGATTAAGGACTTTGGGATACTTTTATTTTACCGAATGCTTAGCCATGCTTATTCTAGACTTAGCAAAATCCGATAGATAGAGCTATCGGTTCAAAATTAGTTGAATGCGAATAGATGGGTTAAAATCTGACAAGAATAACTTCTAATTAATATTTGAGAATATGTTTGACTTGGACGGATGATAGGGCAATGAAGGGATGGTGTTTCCCCGATGCACGTAGCTCCGTCTGGGTCGTTAAGGACCGAACATGTTGACGTCTATTCAAGCACCCTACGTACTTCCACACGCCGGGAGTGGGACGGCTTAACTCAGTAGCACGGGAGGCTGTGGCCATCTACGCCCGTCCGTCAGTCGTGAGGAGGGATTTCCGTTGGAGGACCTCGAGCGCGCCTGGCTGTGGCCGGAGGTGCCTCCCACGACGGTAAGCCCGCCTTAGTCATCACACACGCACGACTAAGTTGTCGGGGGCCCAGACGTGGTTTAGGTGGTTGGGGCTAAGCGTGCAAAAGGTTCTGTTGTGACCTCTAGTCCACACTCAATGTGTAGAGTGTGGGTACCGGCAGGTACGAATCAAACTAGAGTGTAGCCGTTTGGCTTCTATCACATCGTGTGGGTAAAGATGTACACCTCTGATCAGAGTAAGAACTATTCGAATAGCCGTGTCCACGGTTACAGGACGACCGCTTGATGTGTTCCTCAGTCATGTTAGCATCCAACTTTGGGTTATGTGGTTACCATGACTTAGGATAGTCATGGATGGATGGGTTTATATGAGGGATTTTTAATGTTAATTATGACTTGGCTTTAGTCATGAAAATGGTGTGCTAGTGTAGCACAATTGTTTTGGGCAAGGATGGCCCATGGATGATGCTTAAAGCATGGTTTATGCTCATTTATATTCCATTTTCAGAACCATATACTTGCTGTCTTAAAATTTCAGATTGAGTTATTTCACAAAATGCTTATAGTTTCAAGTATTACTTGCTCAATAAAATCAGCTTTGTGCAAAATCAAATCAATATAGCCTTCTTCCTTGATGTAGAAACCAGCATATTTCCTTTGTACTATTATTATTGCGTAAGTCTTGCGGAGTACCATTCGTACTCACGTTGCTATTTTTCAGGTGAGGACAACGACGAAGCTAATGTGGTCTACTATTATCCCGCCGAGGGTGGCGAGGATAATTAGTAGTTTGAGTTGAGCTCTATCCCCAGTCGGTTGCCCTGTGCATGGGTTTGGCACCACTGGTTCTTATCTTTTGTGTTTATATTCCGCTGCAAATCTTTTGTGTCACTTTGTGATGAATTAGGGTGTGAACCCTCTATGTAATAGTTGTAACTCTGCTGCCGTCTATCCATTTCTAGAGTACTTGTGATGTTTATCAATTGCTTGCGATGAAAGTGTGAGGCTAGTCGCTTTCCTGGGGACTAGCTGAACACGAGTATGAGTTGTGTATAATTGAGATGGTTGGGGGATAGCTATTGTGGTTCGAGTCCTCTGGGGTACGTATCGTGTTTGGTCGCCACCATCGAGTGGTTTGACGGGCGTATGATGGGGAGGACTGGCAAGCGATCCTTATGATTATCTCTTTTGTACACTTCTCGGCATTTTGGATTTGTATTGTGAGTGGGTAAAGATTATGGCAAGTCTGCGATGAGGATGGATGGTTACCGTACTTCTTTGGTTTTTATTTGAGACCCCATCCATCTAGATAGTTCGCGTTGCCGTAATAGTTACTCTTCATAATGCACTTCCGCGGTGCCCACACAGTCAACTGGGACACACGGCCTATTCCTCGTCTTCAGCAGCAAACTCCTCCGGGAACAGTGGAAACCTTTCTTCTGGAATTAGGGGGAATTGCAAGGTGAGTACATGGAATACTCAGCAAGCACACGAAAATATGCATATGCACAGCTGACAAAGAAAGGCTAAGGCTATTTTGCATAACACAGCAGTTGCAGTTATAAACAATTTATAAATAAAGTTAAAAACAATATTTTAAATAACGGGTGTTACCATCCAACCATCCACGCAGGACCTGTCCACACAGGACCACACAGCTAAATTCATTTTCCTGCACACAGCATCATTACCATCCCTTGTTTTTGCAAACTACCCCTTATTTGAATTCACCGAGCATGTCCATAACCGTGGACGCGGCTATTCAAATAGATTAGTTAAACACTCTGCAGAGGTTGTACAGCTTTACCCACAAGATACATCATCCTCTTAACGGCCATGCACAAATGTCACACTTCTCCTTGTGTGCGGCCAAGGAATCTGTAACAAGGCTTTTTAGAAACTCTGCCTCAACACTATCTTCCCCCATGAGCTACCTTTCCCTCACACAGATAAGAAAGTACCCATGACTAACCATAAAACCTATCATCTAACCACTTGGGCCGGCAGTGCCAAGACTCGAAACCCTACTGGGCCAGGTCCTTCCCTTTAGGGCATGTGGTTGTACGTTAGGCTCAAATCATTGGCTTATGAAGTGAAGTCCTTAACTGACCAGGGCAACTTGCCAACACTACAATAGCACACAGCTTCACATTAGGCTCACACAGAGACCTAACCTGGTAAGGATCACACATATACCTCACCCTCTTACTAGGTTCACACATAACCATCCATCACCCTAGTCCAAAATATTTTATCTGCCCATTGTTTACTACATGGTGTAACACATACTACCGGAAAGATAGCACACAGCCACACAGTTCAAATAAAACAGTGATAAGTATATCATTAGTCATTATTATATTTTGCTTATAAAACGACTTGAGCGGGGCTAAGCATTTACTACTCTATCCTAAGTTGACCCCTAAGTTCAACTCACAAAGACTAGGGTGACAAGGTATTACAAGATATTCAATAATTAAAGGTATGGAATAACAACAATTAGGTCAGTCTACCATCGATAATTTGTAAATAAAAATAATACATGTTTCACAACCAAAAAAGTTTATAAATTAGGTCCAATATGTTCAAAGGATGCACTTGCCTTGCTCCAGGTACTGGCCTTGCTCTGCGTCTTCGGCAGCATACTGCTCCTCGGCTTCCGTGTCTATACGTTCGCAACAGAAAACAAATAAATAACCAGAAAACAGCCTAAATAATATCAATTAAAATAACTAACTAAACCAGGAGATAGAGCTCGATTTTAGAAGAATTTAGGAAAAAGAACGGGTCGAATCGGAGTCCGGATGGATGAGATATGAACTCCGAAAGTTTGGAATCAGGAAAATCCGAGGGTAAAAGAGCGGATTTTAAATTCAGAAATTGAATTGTTTTTTTGAGGAAAAGGAGCGGGGCCAATGGTCAGTGAGATGGTTCACGACGGACTTGGTCTACAAACCAGAAGAATGAGAGGTGCAGTGGACCTGACAACGTGGACACCACGTGGCGACGCGTGTATCGGATTGAATGATGTGATGATGATGTGGCGATGACAGGGCAAAATCTAGGGCTGACGTGACGAGGTGACGTGGCAAGATTGTATTAAAGAAATCCTATGGCTGACATTCAATTTAGGAAGAACCAACAGTGTAGATCAGATCAAAGCGGGTTTTTCAGACGCGGGGCCCACATGTCAAAGCCACCAGGAGGAACAGAGTCTGGCTGCCAGCCGGCTGCTTCGGCCACGGCCTGGGCGGCGGCGCAGGGTGGCGCAGGGGCGGCGAGTCCGGCGGCGACGGCGTCGGCGAGCGACGGCGGCGGCGAACTGGCGTCGGCAGCGACGGCGGACCGGTGGCAACGGCGCTGGGGCAAGGCAGAGGAGGCGAGCCCGGCGCCGGCGGCGTCAGCCGGGGAAACGGGGCGCAGGTGAGGCGTAGGGGCGACGCAGGGCGTCGGGACCAGCATCGGCGACGGCGGTGGACCGGCGTCGGTGGGCAGCGGCGTCGTCAGCCGGGAACAGGAGGCGGCTCGGCGCCGTCGACCGGGGAACCGGAGGCAGGCGAGGGCGACAACAGCGTCGGCCGGGGAAGCAGGGCGCAGGCGAGGCGACGAGGGAGGAAAACGGCGCAGGGGTGGCGATGCTCACCAGCGGCGTCGGCGGCTCGGCACGGTGGCGGCGCGTCGGCTCGGCGTGGCTCTGGAGGAAGATGGCAGCGGCGCTGGCTGGGGAGAAGGGGAAAAACGCTGACGGCTGCACATATATATATATATATATATACAGGGGCGGCTCGGCGCGGCTAGGGCGGGCGGCGGTTAGGGCGGCGCACTGGATGGGCGGAGGAGGCGCGGCGGCACGGGAGCAGGCCGGGCCGGGCGGCCAGGCGGCGCGGTGGCTCGACGCGGCCAGGCCACGGCGCAGGAGCAGGTCGGGCCAGGCGGCGTGGCGCAGGGGCAGGTTAGGCCGAGGCTCGGCGCGGGCCAGGCCGGCCACGGCACAAGAGGGAGGAGGCCTTTGGCCCCTGGCTGAAGGAGGAAGAAGATGGAGCAGAAAAGAAAAAGAAAGGAAGGCAGGGGCCTGAGTGGAAAAGAGAAAGGAAGGGAAAGGAAAGGAAAAAGACAGGGGGCTTTGTGGAAAATTGCTGAATTCAGACCCCTTTGAAATTGTTGGAATTATTTGGAGGAATAGAGAATGAAATTGAATCTCCGGGGAATTAGGAATTAGGAAACGAGCTCCACTTTCGAAATCCAAATAAACCCGATTAAGAAAACAGAAACAAATCACACTGTAATTAATTATTTAATCATATTAAATCCTTTTATTACGAAATTTTTGTTAAGCTGTTTGAAGCGAATAAACTAAAGGTGGATTTTTGCAATCGGCAAAAAGAATGGAACACGAAAAAATCCGGACGTGACACTAGGGACCAGTCAACCTCGAGCTCTTCAGCACATCTATCTTCTTCGCCAACTGGTATACTTGGCCCATCTCTTCATAGCTTGGCACAGAAGACTAGCTGGGCAGAACCACTGGTGGAGAACCAGTGAAAGGGGGCAGAGAAGGCTCGAGATTGGATCAATAAAACCATTCTCTATGCCAGCCCTGCAGGGAGGTTTTCAAAGGAACATGAAGATAGATCTTTTTTATTTCGTTCCTGAGTTGGAGACCGGCTGCCCCAATCACTTGGACTTTATTTTTGGATAGCTGGGGCTTGATATGGAACAAATATTGAAAGAAATTAAAATGGGGCTTTACCCCCAGAAAAGCTTCGCACAATGTGACGAAGATGGAGATTTGCAGGATGGAGTTGGGATTCAAATTCACCAACTCTAGTTGATAGAAGGACAGAAGTTAGCGGAAGAAATCCGAAGAGAGAAGAGCAAGACCGCGATGAAAGAAAGAGGTGAAGACGACTGTCTCACCAGATCGGGGCATCGGCATAGATTCCCCTTCGGCGGTGCGCCAATGGATGACTTCTTGTCACTGCAGCATCAGTTGTTTCTCCAAGTACTTCAGCTTCATCGAACCGCAGTCTGAAACCGGCCAAGCTTCCGTGGACATCTCCGGGATCTCGAGCGAAGCTCTCAGCATTGCTGGGAGTGAGAAGATTTGGGGGAAATGCTATTGAAGGCTTGGGATGGATGCGGCGGATCGGAATCACATGAGTTTCGAGCGGGAGACGTTGGCTATGGCAAACCCTAGCGAGACCAAGCGCGAAATTTCAGCGCGGAAGCTGGAAAATGAAACGATTGGTGGATTGGAGAAGATGAGGGAATCTTTTCTCTTTCTCCCCGCTTTTATAGAGCCTGTGCTGATAAGTGGGCTTGGGCCAGCTGATTCAGAACTGGGCCACAAGATATGAGTTTCTAAATGGCATGCCTATAAAGCCGACTGCTGGCTGTGTTAAAATCACAGTGCAGATGCTATTTACAAAAACCGATTAAATAATCAGATATGCTTCATGAAAACCAAATTGCTGGACACATGTGTTCAGATATCTGCATTATTTGTCAGGTATTGAGGATACATTCTTATAAGGATCGACAACTGGTCTCCATTAAAATTAGGGATGCAGGTATCTCTCAAGTACACCTGATCACATATTGGGTTAAAATCCAAGAAGTGGTACTCGGCTTACATGCTTAGCCACCAATTGCCATAAGCAAAAATTATACCAGCTGACATGATACTGAAGAGTCTATATACCATGTAATATACTACTTGGGAAAGATTACAAGGTTAAACATCTTTGACTTTATGTCTAATTGTTTCACAATTAAGCATAAAGTCGGGGGTTACAATTAATAGGTGTGTCTATTCGGCGCACACTATTTATATTTTTCTATGAAGCTCTTCATAGCCTCGTTGCCAGCTGACATGAAGCAGGCTTCGGGAGAAGAAGCACTCGGACAAAGTGTACTCGGGAGCAATGCACTCGGAAATTCTTCACTGTGGAGGATGAGCACTCGGCATCAGCTGTGACTTAACTATAAAGGTCTCACGGGCTGCTGTGGAGACCATACGCCCTGGGTACCTCATGAGAAGCATTTGGGCCACTCGGATAGAGGATGGGCCTAGCTTTGTAATTAGGGATACAATAGAACTCAGCATACATAACCTTGTATGACAAGGAAAAGATATAGTCCTAGTCGGGCACGTTGTAGTCCTAGGAATACAACGTGCCCGACTATGACTATATCATTTTCTTATCGTATAAGGTAATGTATGCTGAGTCCTATTATATTCCTAATTATAAGGTTAGGCCCATCCTCTATCCGAGTTGCCTTAATGTTTCTCATAAGGTACCTGGGGCCCATGGCCTCCACACCTGCCCCGACCTCCCGCCTACGCCGCCGCCTGCCCCGCCACTTGCCCCCGCCGCCCGTCCCGCCGCCTGCGCCGCCGTCGCCTGTCTCCCCTCTGTATCTGTGGTAGAGGAAGAGAAGGAAAGGGCAGAGAGAATGACATGTGGGGTCCAAGAAATTTAGAGAGTAGGAGATGGAGAGACTGTTGGAGTATTAAAAAAATATGGAGAGGAATATTTCTTTTTGGCTCGCCAAATAGGCAAATGGAGAGTAAAATTTGGCCCTGCTATTGGAGTTGCTCTTAAGTGTCAGCTATACTCTCTATTCTATTTTCTCACCATTTCATCTTGGATTTTGTTAAGGTAGACATCCCTGTAGCCTGCTGATTATACTTTATTGTACTTCCTTTTAAGAGTGGACACGAATTGATCAAAAACCGAAGGCTGAGCTAAGATAGTGGCTTTTTCGGTAGTTGGTTTTCCCTTCTGTTTAAATTTTCCTCTCAATTGGTCTTTTGTGCGGCTTTCAATTCTAAAAAACCGAGGAAGCCGAACCCCCGAAGTCATGCGTGCGCTACACGTCATCCCGTGGTCCTCTCCAAGGTGGAAATCTCAAGGCCCATGTTACTTAGTGGGCCATAGCCCATAAACCCAACATAGCTGCGAATTTTTTTATTTTTTTATTTTTTTAAAAAATATTTACAAAAGTATATTTTTATTTCAAAATTTTACAAAAATATACTCCCAACGCCCTCCGGGAGGGCTTTTTTTAAAAAATTGATGACGTGGCAGACGGCCGTAGGCCGGGCAGCCAACGGCCGTCTGCCATTTTGCAGGCAGCCCCCTGGCCATAAATAAACCGCCCTCTGGGAGGGCGGCCGCCTGCAAAAACGCCATCCGCCGCCTGCAAAAACGCGGATGGCGTTTTTGCAGGCGGCTGCCCTCCTAGAGGGCGGTTTATTTATGGCCAGGGGGGCGCCTGCAAAATGGCCACTTCTTTTGTTCTTTTTTTCGCTCTTTTTTGTTTTTTTGGCACCTTTTGTGTTTTTTTTGAAACTAGGAACTCAAGAACAGCAAAACCTTAGAAAGGTGCAGCTCAAATCGATGTAAGATGTGGCCTGTAAAAATTTATGAGCGTGCTTTAAAACCCGTGCTAAAACTTTAGACCTCGAAAACTCAATCTTCCCGGCCGAATTTCGCAAAATTTTTTCGGACAAACCCGGCAAAGCAAGGGAGAACCTTCTAGGAAATTTTCTGTAGATGTTCGCAGAGTACTTATTTGCTCGATTTCAAGACCGTATGCGAAAGTTATGTCTGTTTTAAGATAGGTAGCGCGCGTTAGGGTTTCGGTCGAGTTTGTCTGAAAAAATTTTACGAAATTCGGCAGAGAAGATTGAGTTTTCGATGTCTGAAGTTTCAGTACGGGTTTTAAAGCACGCTCGTAAATTTCTATAAGCCACATCTTACATCGGTTTGAACTGTACCTTTGTTTTGCTGTTCTTGAGTTCCTAGTTGCAAAAAAACACAAAAGGTGCAAAAAAACAAAAAAGAGCAAAAAAGAAAAAAGAACAAAAGAAGTGACCATTTTGCAGGCGGCCCCCTGGCCATAAATAAACCACCCTCTGGGAGGACGGCAAGTGGACCGCCCGCAAAAGCATCGGCTCCGTGGACGGTGTTTTTGCAGGCAGCCCCCTTGTCGTTCTCCCAGAGAGTGGTTTATTTATGGCCAAGGGGCCGCCTACAAAATGGCAGACGGCTGTCGGTCGTCCGGCCTACGGCCGTCTGCCACGTCATCAAATCGTCCTCTAGGAAGGCATTTTTAAAAAGAACGCCCTCCAGGAGAGCGTTAGGAGTATATTTTTATAAAATTTTAAAATGAAAATATACTTTTGTAAATATTTTTTTAAAAAATATAAAAATAAAAAAAATTCACATAGCTGCTGCGTCGTGCGTGGGTGCTCTGTTCGCTCCGTGCAGGCAGCATGGACGCACGCGGCTAGCCACCACAACGCCGCCTGCAAGTAGTGTCCGATGATTTGCGCGGTTTTCTTGAGAAACCGAGAAACCGAACCAAAATTATTCGATATATTTTGTGCGCTTTTTAATTTTCTACGGAACGCTTGGTTGGTATTTACAGAAAACCGTAATCGCACAAAACCAAAAAAACCGAACGCCCACCCCTACTCACCACTGAGCCATGAGGTTTTCTTTGATTTACAATATAATTACATACTACTCATACTCTAAGTAATAACCAAGTTACAATATAATTACATTACTATTACTATTACTATTATATTATACTTGTATTTGAAACTTTTTGAAGAGATTTTCTACGAATGTTATATAGGTAGTCACACATCCTATTAATGTTTGTTTTCAAATGTAGGTTTATTTCCACCATAGGTAATAGAATCAATCAAGTTCATTCATCTTTTCTTATCTAATGGACCACATCTATTTATATAATCACCTAAACTAGTGATACAAATAATTTTTTCTATTGAGTAGAATCTATCTATCTATTAAATTATAAAAACAGCTTTAAAAGGAGACATGACATTCGCTCTAGAAGCTAAAAATTACCATGTTAATCAAAGAAAAAAAATATTTAAACCATTAGATCGAAGTATGTCTAGATTATAACAATGTAGATTGATCGATATAGTTGTATACAAGATAGAACTATATTTTTTTAGAAATAGAGGAACAGAGACAAAATTATACAGTAAAACATAGTCTCACGAAATTTATTTAGAGAAATAGAATCGGATTTCCCACTCAAAACAAACCGTGCAGGTAGACACAGCTGTCGCGTGTGCTATGCGGACAGGCCAGCATGTAGTCCGTCGCATGCAAAGAGGAAACCATAATAAAGCAGCACTGAACGTAGCAAGCAATTAACAAAGTTAATTGAATTTGAATTGGATTCAGATCGACCGGGATCAGGATGGTACAGTAACAAGATAAGTATAGCAAATCAAGTAGAGTTCTATACAATCTAAACATACAGCTTAGCTTATTGTTTGGTAAAAAGAATTGAATATAAAGTCCATCCTATCTAACTGTCTTTTATTATATCCTATCTATCTATTTATTGAGAGGTAAAAAAAAAGCAATCGAACCTTATATATTACAACATTAAATGAAAAATTCGAGAAAATAGAAAAAAATCTAAACCATCTAATGTAATATAGGAATAGGACCACCTCCACAAGGCCAATAACTGTTGAAAATGACCTCATTTGTCCGCACGAAGAAATCGATTTTTAAAGATGGAGGCTTAAGTCGTTCTCATCTATAAATTAATTTTCAAAAGAAAAAACACATATGTATATACATAATTTTTTCATATAAAATCAAAAAAGATAAACTTTATATGAAAATTATAGAGCTCGATGAGATTGTCACGCCAGCTAGATTGGCATGACAGGACCATACTAACAGGCCCACTGCTCCTAGCGTGGCAGTGGTGGCTGCACGCTAGTGGTGGCCTGTCATGCTAGGCGGGATGGTGTGATCAAAAAGTTCAGATTTGAAAATAAGTTTTCGAAAGATTTATTTTTAAAATTTAAAAAAAATAAAAAGATTCTAAAAAAACACCAGCTAAATTAGTGTGGTAGGACAACACTGACACGCTGTCCTGACGCTGCAGTGTTGAGATGCCACACCAGGCAGGCTGACGTGGCCAAAAGGCTCAGATTTGAAAAAAAAATTTCAGAGGATTTATTTTTAAAATTTAAAAATAAAAAGGTTTAAAAAATAATAAAAATTGACTCTGTCATCAAGTAGGAAAATACAATTTAGCATGGTAAAAAACTAAGATGCACCTAAAAGATCAAATCTGCCTCCTGTAGATCATTTGCTAATTAGAAAAGGAGCTACCAAGTTTGCTATGAAGTTCGAGAAATTAACACGGTGCAATGCAATGCTATGAAGTTATTTAATTTTTTTAAGTAGTGCAATGCAACAATCAACATAATTTAAACCTGTCACTGTGTAGAATTATGGTTATGCGATGTGATGCATAAATACTATTTGGGCTTAATAACCTTGTTTATAAAGTAATAGCTCAAATTATTTTTACTAGTGAAAATATCGATATTATACAATATTAGTATGGGTCACCGTAAAGTACTTTCTTCGTGTTAAAATTAAGTAGTGCTTCAGGATTGCATGTGGTCAAACTTTTTATACCTGTGCTATAACAACTTTATAAATATGTAAACTAGAAATATCAAATGATATGTTAGCCGTCTCAACTTTCGTAGGAACCATCCTTGAGGCAGAGAGAGAGAGAGAGCGTGCGTGTGCGTGTGTTCGCTTAATGCAAACATTTCCTCTAGATAGGTAGTGAGGGGTTATCCAGAATCAGATCATCATCTGTAGATAAGCAAATCTCTTTTGATGGTGAAAAAGATGTCTGAAAGGACCTAGTCGGCTACTCCTAATGTGGTATCATTATCCTCAACCGTGCTATCCTATGGTTTCATAGCAGTAGCACTGATTAATCACGCGATGCTTCTATCGAACCTTATCCTGCTTTTGATCATCAACAATGGGCGAATCAATTCCCCTCTAAAGCCCTACCTAGTGCCCTCGATTGGCCCAAGCTGCAGCATCTCAGTATAATTATGACCATAGCTGCATGTTTGGTAAGGTTCTGCACTCTCCCCTGATGCCCTGAAACTTGTATAATCCCCAAAGCTCAATTACCAGCCGTCCAATTGAATATATCAGTGCGATGCTAGCAACGTCGACATGTTTATCTCGCCGGAACACACGGTCTCCCCCATATTCAAAGTACAGTGGAGGCCATACGCACACATGGAACTCGAGCTGTATAATCGCCTCGTCTCTCACTCTCGGTGTGGTGCTTTGCCCATCCATGGAGGCAGCGAACCAACCACCGCTCGGTTAATTAGTCAGCTTGGCGGCTAGCTAGCTTTTGTGTGTGTGTGTGTCTGTGTGTGTGCACGATCTTTTTCCGGCCATCCAACCGGATACACCAGGCCGGCCGGTACGGCGGGCGTCACCGGCGACTTTCCAAGTCACCGCCCGCGCCTTTCGTGTTGGAAGAACAACTCTGTGCTCCCACTTTTCCATGCTTTTGAGTCGGAAGACCACTCTCCCTCGCGACTCTCCCCTTTTTTTCTCGCGACGCAACGAGGCGAGAAGAACCGATGCGCTGCAAGTCCTGGCACGATGGCGACGTCTGACTGTAAATACTAGTATTTCCCTTGCGCTAGCTAGCTGGAGCAGTGGAGCTGACTGGTGCTTGCATTTGACTCGCGCGTTCTGTGTGCGTGCGTAACTGAGCACTGTTGTTTTCTGCGTTGATTGTGAGCACTTGCGATCGCCACGGCGCACTGGTACCACGTTGAAATAGTAGAGAAATGTTTGGATATTGACCGGTTGACTTGGAGATGCATGCCATCCATATGTAGTGCTTGCTTACCGTGACCCTCACAGAAGATTTCGCATGTTGGAGCATGGAAATCCCAAAATGTACGATTTGGCTGCCGGTTCCTGTTTGTATTTATGAACACGATAAGTGGAATATTGTATATGGTAGAAGTCGATAGGCTAAAATTAAAATGAGGGAAACCAGTCTAAAGTATTCATAAAGATGTCAATGACAAAAATTATAATCTTTGTACTGTCAGAGCTTTATTAAGATTTGGGGAGCCAAATTTACAAAGTTTGATCTGGGAATATTTTAGCTAAGTTTTTCAATGTCCTCCTCTGTTTTCATCTCCCTAGATAACTGGATTAATTTCTAGTGTAAGGGCTTAACGAGCATGATCATGCAGATTGAAGTTAAGAAAATTACAAGGATTCGCCGCCTTTAACTTGAGAGAAAAGGCTGTTTGATCCATAAAATTCTACTTCCTCCGTTCTAAAATATAGTCATTTTTTTTATAAATCTAGACAAACAATTATCCAGATTCGTAGCTAAAAATAACTATATTTTAGGACGAAAGGTACTAGTTAAATCCTGCTCATCCAAACAAGCACTGAACATGAGAACACTTTGCCTAGAGAAAATTCCAGCAGAGCTTTATCCACTTTCCCTTCTTTGTACAAATACAAGAGACGGGTCTGCTCCTTTGACAGCTACAAGCACCAACACCTAATTGAGAACTTTCGTTCTCCAAATAAAGAAAAATACTTACACACTCATGTAGTTCATAGTGAATCAACACAAACGCTTGATTTATAAATGAAGGGAAAAATTAAAAAAAGGCTTAAAAATGGCTCGATTATTGTCTGCAGCATGCTATTGCGGTAGCTGCTGCTGCGGCCGCGGGAGCTGGCTCTCCAAGTCTTCCATTTCCACGGCGTGGATGCCCGGCTGCCTCCTCGGCGATGGTCTCTCCCTGCTCAACATCTTCATTAGCGATGCGCCGAGCACCCGCACCGGCGCCGAGCTACCAGCCGCTGCCTCCTCCTTCTCCCCGTCCTGCTTCTCGTGCAGGCACCTCGCCGCCGTTTTTGTTGGCGGCGGCGGCGGCTCCACCCCGGCGCGGCATACAGGGCACGACGAGCTGGACGCGAGCCATTTGTCGATGCAGGCGACGTGGAACACGTGGCGGCAGGCCGGCAGCACGCGCACCGTGTCCGCGTCCTGCATGGCGCCGAGGCAGATGGCGCACTCGCTGCAGCAGCCCGCCGCGTCGCCCACCTTCCCGTACGCCGCGGTCGGCAGCGCTGCGATGGCCGACGGGTCCAACCCAACCTTGGGCGCCGCCCCCGCCGCGGTCGGCAGCGCTCCCGCCGCGGCCACTGCTCGCCTGCGGTTCCGGCGGCGGACGTGGCAGACGTAGAGGTGCAGGAACAGGGCCAGGCCGAGCACGGACACGAACGCCGCGACGGCCGTGGCGATGAGCCGCACGTTGCGGCCTGGCCCGGCCGACGAGCTCCTCTCCCCGCCGGCGAACCACGCGGACCCCGGGTCGTTCACGTTTCCCGACATGGCCAACCGATCGATCGTAGTAGCTCTCACTCTCTCAGCGTGCAACTACTAGCTAGAGCTAAACTTCTTGCTTGGTTGGTGAGATGGCGCGGTTTGGGCGTGCTTAGCCGAGAAGTACCACCTGATCTTATAAGCTACTCCTAAGCAGCCGCGCCTGTGCCTGCTAATGATTGATTTGGGAGGGTTTAGTAGTGATAAGTTTAGTAGTGGAAGGTTTAGGTTTATAGGCCGCAGACGTGTGCTACTGAGCGTGACACTCGCGTTCGGCGCAGCGCAGGTGGGGGCAGCGCGGAGCCGGAATGCTCTCTCGGACGGTTCGGGTGCCTGTCAGGTCGCGGGGTGTGGGGCAAAGGCGGGGCGTGTTGGTACGGGTATTTGAGATTCCGACGTGGCCATTCGCCCCCATGTCCCCACGACAAGACGTGACCTGATGGCGACGCGAATCGCCGCGAAACACGTCGGTTCGGTGCTGATTTTGCCCGGGATTTCTTAGCGCCGGAGGGAACCGCGTCGGCGTCGGCCGGGCCAGCCAGGTGTTGGCCCCGTAGGCGGCAGACGGTGGATGCAGCAAATAGCCGCGCGATGGAGAGACAGGGAGGAGGAATTCCTGCGAAATCTTAAGTTTGTTGGTGGCGAGTAGTGGTGACACCCGGCAGCTGTTTGGTTGGTTCGTGAAGGGTTATTTATTTCCCACGATACTGACATGAGTAATCGGAGGGTAAACTGAGCTTTTGTGAACTGATTGGCTCCTCCTTGTTCGGCAGCTCTCGGCTGACAAGTGCAAAGCGCAACGTTTGCCTCTGTGTGTGTTTGACAAGTTCGTTGATGTATGGAGTATACTTAATTATAGTAGTACTTCTGTAGGAAGGTTGGATCAAGAGAACACACATCCGTATACGGTGCGTTCGCTTGTTTGGGGTGCAATGCATTCATTCACACGACCTGCTATGAAATTCAAGGCTTTGTAGCCATACCGGCTACTACTAGTACGAAGGAATCTACCACTATAGTTGATGCCAATTTCTGGCGTCGGGAGCACTAGAGCAGTGATGACTGATGAAACCCTGCTCTCCTTCATCAGAGTCCGGCGTCCGAAGGAAGAGACACCAGTCATCAGTGAGGCTGTCAGCAAAGCCTGGGATGGCATGCATGCAACTTGGCAGTGCTGCAGCGGCAATGCCCTCTTTTTTGGCTCAAACAACAGAAAAAGATACTCCTACGTTAAGAATTGAAGGCACCGTACACTAAAGTTGGTGCTTCCGCAGAGCTGCTTCTGCGTTTAGCCTCCGTTCGAATCAACCCGAAGAAAAAAAAAATCTCATTTTTCATGAGCATGATTTTCAAACTGCTAAATGGTATATTTTTTTAAAAAAATTTTATATAAAAGTTACTTAAAAAATCATATTAATCTATTTTTTAAATTTAAAATAATTAATACTTAATTAATTATGTGCTAATGGCTTATCTCGTTTTATATAATTTTCTTATTCTCTTCCCTCACCTTCAAACTATCCCTTAAGCGCCAGAAGATTCTTCAGCTGCAATATTCGACAACCAAATTTCATCGCTTATATCTTCTTTATTTTCTCAAAACTCTAGCCGGACACCCAACTTGTTTGACTCACGACTTATTCATTATGAGACATCGGATGTTCCATAATTATTTGTGTTAATCAATGTTGTGGAAAACGGCCGTACCGAGCGTTAAGTCGGCCGTATATTCGGATACGGTGGATAAACCGTTTTGTTATTGTGATACGGTTTACTATTATTATTTGTGAATGTAAAAACTACGTTTGTAGTCGTTAATAGGCCATTTTCTATTTAATCGTTCGTATATTGAACTTGATGATGATTGAAAGTAACAAATTTATCTTTTAGGATATTGTTTAGTACCTTTTATGTTTTGTTACATATTTATAATGTTTTATTTATCTATATGATCCAAATTGTCACTATTTGGTATATAATTGTGAGTGTCAGAAACTATATTTTTATATAATATCAAATTATGATTGTTTATTTAAAAAAAATAGTATGAACATATTCAATTTATATAGTTATATGTATTTAAATCTTCAAAGTAGGGCATAATATTATAAAATAAGTATATTTAATTACGAACGTTAAATTTTCACCAAATTTCGATTAATTGTCCATAATTTGATTAATTATTTGACGGTACCCTCTCCGTCTGACATCGATACGTCTTCCATGACACTGACGTTAATCCAACAGCTTAGATTGTCTCCACATCCCCCTCACTCGCCCAGCTGCGTCCCCTCCCCCCTACCCCTCACCTGTGCCACCCCAACCCAAAAACCCTAATCTCTGTCCTCTTCCTTTCTCACACTCAGGTGCCGCCTGGTGGATGTCCTGCAGACACCGATCTCCTCCTCTCTCCCTCTTAGGTGCCGCCGTCGGTCCCTAGGTCACCGTTGCCGATCCCCTGCGCCACACCTCCCTGTCGTCATCCCTGTTCATAGGCCTTGCGCATCGTCGTCGGCTCCTCGCAACAGGCGGCGAGGAAATCAGCGGCACGACGAACGGCGATGGAACCTTATCCGCGTCATCGTGGCAAGACGCCGGGGCGGAGGAGCGGTGAGTAGCGGCAGTGCAGAAGTGGCTACGACGGCTAGTGAACCGAGAACGGCCTCGTGAACCGAAAGGCCACGCCCGGTGATGCCAGATGCTGACCCGCGGCCTCCCTCTCGGGATTGACCGTTTGCCGACGCCCTCTGTCTCTTCGTATCTCTTTCTCCTAATCTCCGTCAATTGGCCACCTTCTAATTTGTGTTTGCTTACGATTTGTTAGGGATTTGAATAGTGCAAGGCAACCAAGATAGAATGCACCACCGTGCACCAGATGCTTCAGATAATGCCTGTCAACAAGATGATGCTTGAAAGTTGAGAGGGTAATTTTTTCGAGCCTAATTTTTTAGATGGTGAACTTTTATTTATTCTTATATTATTTGTGTTAGATAAGGGAGGTGGCTAATAAGCATGTTTGATGATACATCTGAGTAATGATAATATACATGAATGGACAACTGGTAAAGTGCTATAGCTTTTATGTTTACGGATGTACATTAATTTGCTATCAAACGGTAGTGGATGGAGCTCAATTGAGAGTTTTTTCAATTGACTGGGAAGTTATTGTCATTTGTACATCAATCTGCTAAGATGTTAAAGATGTGCATCTGACTTTTGTACGCTGTGAACTAGAAACCTCTACCTTTTTATTAGCATTTTTTTTGTTTCAGATCAAAAGTTACAAATATGAATGAAATATCTCATAACTATCCGAGCTATTTCTATGAGTCCTCTAGATGGGATGACGGAAAAACTTTTTGTCCAAACATTAATTGGTTGTGTATTAGCAAACAATATATATCCGCAATGGGAGTTCTACTGGCAGAGGAATGAGCTTATATTTTTGGTAAATGTATATCTCCATGCAAAATGTGACCATATCCCCTCATTCTGGTACTTGCTGCCTTGATTGATATATGAAGATGGCAAAGAGAAATGTGAAGCCTTTGCCCACGTAATGCAGAACTTAACTATTGACTAAATTTTCATTTTGTTTGATTTATTCTACAGGATTTTATGGTAGGAAAACTCCCACAAGCTTCTGGGGAGTTGCCTACTTGAATGACTGGGAGGACCATCTAACAACAATATTTCCTGAGTTTACCCTTTAATGTGGATGGCATGATAATTGTGGCATGTTAGCTTAATGTAATAACTATTTGTTCTTCTGTATTCCACCTGCAGGTTAAGCTGAAGCGATCACCAGAGGATAAGAGGTGCTGATGGTGACCCATGGAGGAAATTTTGTGCTTTGCCAGAATTTTGGGTTTGTTAGCTTACTTTTTTTTTTTGCACTTGGGACTGCTGGTAATTGACTGTGTTGTGCAATCTTTTGTTCAATATATAGTAACTTCAAATTGTTCAGCTAAGAGGAAAGAATTTCATGTCGTTAGAATTATCATGTGACGTAATTCAATATAGTATACTCATAAATCTGTAAATTTTTTGAGAAAATAAATAATTGTGCCACGTAAAAGTAAGTGTAGAAAGTATGAACATGGGTACTGTAGTAATTAGTATCTTCCACGTTCTTTTGGTTGAATTTTTGAACCAGTTTTTTTTTATCGTGCCTGCCAAATGGCTGGGTTGTTGTATGATGAGAATACACAACAAAGTATTTTGGACATAACCTCTTGTTGGATGAATGAAGAAAGAGAAATGCTTAGGCGAAATTATCTTAAGTTATATGTGCTCTCTATTCTTCCAAGTAATATTATATGCTGTTGATCCATAAAAAACTGTTGTTTTGCCCTACAATCATGACAGTTTAACATAACTATATAGTCCTTTTTTGTCAGAATCATTTGTAAGATAGGAAAGTAACACAAGCTCGAAAGTTACGATATTCACCTAGAGTCGCCTTGGTCTTACGATGTTTAATTTGATCAGGTTCCACTAATTGGTTTGAGCACACTCTTTCTGGATGGATATGCAAGGGATGTTAGTAATTGCAATTTCTTGATCCATCTGCTATGCTAATTTCCTAATTTATCAATGTTGCTCTGATTTTGACTTCTCCATATTGATTGATTTTAAAATGACTTAACAAGGTCCGGATGCGGCATCCAGGTGGGCAGGCCGTGACCATGAAGATCATGCCACTGGTAGACTGTGCGTGTGCGTGAATAAAAAAAAAAGAATAAATGGCAGGTATGTACCGAAGATGGAGTATATCTGTGGTTTACTACAGCAGAACAGCTGAACTTTTGTAAACAGTGCCTGTGATGCATCATTCCTTAAAATTTTCATAGATGGCTATTGGATTAGTATTATATCCATATCATTTTTTTAACATATAGTAGATGCAATTTTGAGTGCGTGCTTTCCATCTCATACGGTTTCAATGTTGACTTTCATGACTAAATTGCTTTCAAATGCTATGTTAAGTTCTCAACATATATTTCAGATGCAATTTCAAGTTCTGAATTGTAGAGCGATTTTGGGGGTGGGAAAATGTAGAGGAACTATAGAGCGATTTTGTTATTACTTCAAATAATTTTCTTATTCTGTTCTCTAATTCCGTGTTCAGAAAATGTTAAATGTTAAAGAACTTACTAGAGGACCTAACTATTTATGTTTGCCTCCACCAAGTATGGACCATCTTTGTAGCTCATCTCCTATGTATTTGCATTGTAAGTAGGGGAAGCACATGACATTAGTCAAGGTTTGTTTCGTTTTGCTCCTTTCGCATCTTGAAGTCTGAAGAGCAAAGGCAGGAAGGCATCAACGTTCTTTGGTAGAATTTCAGTTTGTTAGTACATTTGATTCCTCTTGTTCAATTGGTTAGCAGTTTTAGCTATTGTCATGCCTGCAAAGAATAGGTTTGTATATAGCTTTGACCAATGAAAAGATCTTCCTGTTTAGGGAAAATTTTGTTCGATCTTACGGTGAAGAAGAATGGAAATGGCCAATTAGTTAATCTTGATGACGATTGTTTCGAGTTTCTTATTGTCGGCTGCGTCTTGTTCCGGCCGTTCACACCGCCGCTGCCGACTGGTGCTCAATTTTTCATGACAGTGTTAGGGAAGTTCAAGGAAAGTAAGCATCCACATTAGTGCGGCGAAACCAAGTGCTGAAAAGCATGGTGGATGGTGCACACATGATTCTTGAAGTTTGTCTGGTTGTGTTTCATCCATAGAAGTAATTGTGCAGAAGGAAGAAAATAACATTTCTGATTGAAATGTGCAAAAGGATGTACAACATTTCTGATTGTCAAAAACTTATATATTCTTTTGATAGTTTGATTTGCATTATTAAATGTCCTATCATTAACACGGACTTGTTACTACTCAGTTGTAAAGAATAAAAGAACGGAGAGAGGCGCACTTTCTTTTACTCCCTCCGTCCCATAATATTATTATCTTTGGTAATTTGAATTTAATCCTAAAATACTACTCCTCCGTTCCCTAAATGAATATAGTGAAGGAGTACGCGTAGGCTACGATAGCAAAAAATAAAAATTTCTACCGCGCACAGTAGGACATCATGCGAAAGAAGGGATCATGGACCGTTACCACTAGACGCGCAGTGCAGCGGAGGAAGAGTTGGAGAAGCCGGTCCAACCACGCGCGCGTCGAGGTAGTAGTGGAAGTAGTCGATCTCCGGCCGATCAACGCCGCAACGAGCAGCGCCTCTACGGGTATCCACACGTCCGGGGCTGAAACACCGATCGCGAGTGACTAGCACTCGTGAGCGGCTAGGGTTTGGCTCGGAAGGTGGCGGCTAGGGTTTTTGCTCGAGGCTAACAGAAAACTCTCGTGAAACTCCTCAGCCCTCGCCTCCCATTATAGTCCTACTATCTCCGGGCCTCGGGACCCGAGGCTCAGTAAGATCTACTCGGAATCTCTACCGAATCG
>RYFJ01003953.1:0-58549 GCA_003991445.1 Oryza meyeriana var. granulata
CGCAAACAACATCTATCCAGCTCAAGAGTTACTGACAATCCCAATATCTTGGCCCTTGTAAGTAGGGGATTGACATGGTCGGGCCATCAAGAAACCTAGAAGTTCAACAACTTGTTTTTCCAGTGGACAATTCACAAAAGTGGATAGGCAAAACCCGTTGCTACCATCACCGGCCAGGCAAAAGAGCTTCATCTATGTATTATATAACTGTTATTCCCAATCACATGTATAATGAACAACGGCAACTCAGTTACTGGCGGCATCTTTCAAGATTTCTTGAACGACTCGCATCAAGATCATTATCTTCAGTTTCACCATGGGCAACGGGAACAGGTCGACACACAAACGCATTGTCTTACAAGTATCAAATAGGGTGTTCGACACTGGCCATTATCGAGCGGTGCCAAGAACTCCACTCTTTGGTCCTCAAGAACCCGGTTCTGGCAACAGGGCAATCCCCTTTCTCGTAGCTTTGTGCTTGAGGTCTGTTACAACTGACGTTGGGTTCAGCTCTCCGCGATTCAGCCCACTCAAAGACAGCAAATGAAACAATGTCAGCCGATTCAATTGAAAATTAAGGACATCACAACTACTAGTCGGCGAAGTTATCTGAGCCTACTCATTATCACACTAATGTCTATGCCAGCCTTTTAGTGGGAATCTTATTTTGAGAAAAATAAATCAGACTACCAAAGACAAACAAATATCCCTTATGGAGGCCTTTATATCCAATAACTCTCGTGCTTATCAGTTAAAACAGAAACACTACCTAACAATAACTCATGAACATAAAAGCATCTTTCTAACTGAGCATGTACTCAATTTTATATATAAAGTTTTTTACTCGATCCACACCCGATTGTTTCAACCGAGTATTGAGTCGGGGCTACATGATGATAACACATCCTTATCTCTGGTTATTACTAAAGTCGAGAGAGATCTCCTGTTTATCCAAGTCATGAAGTTTTATAATGATTAAGATCAAGGTCCTGTCGAGATAGTCTTATGGGATAAAAGCTTTTAAAGTTGGTCCTTAAATCTCGCATAGATTGCTAGTCGGATAAGGTAATGATGACTACGATAACATCACTCAGCAAGATTTCACAAAAAAAACAAAATATTTACAATAGTACAGATTGTTTTTTCTTTTCCTTTTCGTACACTGACTACCTAAGAAGAGTTTGTGTTTACAATGCAGATCCTCAGCTATTGCCGGCAGTCAGTCTAGCTTGTTTCAGCTCTAACATTCACGGGGTGGTGCTCAGCAATCCTTCCCAATTGCCTCAATATCTACCTGGGAGTAGAGAGACTTTGTCATGTCCAACGCTTGAGAAGATGCATGGTGCTTGCTCTGTTGGCGGAATTTCTTCAAAATAGCTGAGCTTCTTGAAGGCGTTGAATCACCTGGGAGTTTGTAGGAGCTTGAACTGGACCTGGCTTGGCTTGGACTGCATAAATATCTAATAAAGTTCGCCGAGTCGTATGGATCCCGCGAATCCTTTATCACTTTGATTTCTTTGCAAAGCGCTGAACTGAGTCGTGCATTGGTCTTGATGCTCGTACAGAAGAAAACAAAAGAAAATATTTGGGGCATCTAGTTGAGCAATACAGGAGAAGATATGCAAATTACTCACATACTGGTTTCGACCTTGGACTTTGCCTTTGCGAGCTCTTTTAGCTCCGTTCTTAGGTGCTCAATCTCCAGGGACGGTTGCTCAGGTTTGTTCGAGAGTACAGACAATCACGATTGGAAGATTAGAAATACAGAGAGGCTGACTTGGGCAACTCGGCAGAAGGGAGTTTACCTAATGGTCCCAATCCTCCTCCATGCTCTCATCCCGCAATTGCTGATCGATCCTTAGCCAATCCTCCCTCTCCTTACTGGTTCTCTCTAGCTCATCCTTCGTGGCTGGAGCTTTAAGTGATCTAGGGGAGCGGAGTTGGGTCAGAACCGACCATCTTCTCAGACCGCTCAAGATTTTCTGCACAAACAAACAATTATCGAGCAAGTAATCATCACAGAACAGAGCTACAAGCTCAAACAATCGGTGTGAAGTTACAGACAGAAGTTGCATTACTGGACCTGCCTCGACGACTTAATGGGGCCTCCATCAAGCTCGACCCGTTCTTTCTAGGCAGCCTCCATTTTGTTCAAACGGCTTCATCACATCGCATCTAGGTGACCAATAAAACACCCGGGGAAGTTGGGTGAGAGCTTTCGTGTCTAGGAGGTCCTTTCTTCTGATGACGAGGATAGGTGGAAGAAGAGGGGTTTCTAGTTGGGGCCCTTAGTAGTCTTGTTGGCCCTCAGTTGGCTCAGGGTGGACTTCAGCACGACTGTGGGTGTCCCAACTGGAGAAGAGTTGTGGTCCAACTGAAGTGCGCCATCTCGACTCGAGGCTAGAGTAGCACTCAGCTAGACTGAGGGCTCAACAGGCTCAGCCTCAGGGGACGGGGACGCATCAGGGGGTCAGTGGCGTTGTCCCTTAGGGATCAACGTCACTTGCTTCCTGCAGGATCATACTAATTCAAGACAATGCAACACATTTCAGTTTCCTGAAGAGATGAAGGTTTCATACCTCTGGAAGTCTTAAATCTCCCCCCTAGTGGCAAGGGGGTGAGGTTAATTGCGATGGCCCGAAGGCTTACTCGAGACAGGCCGCAGCAGCAGGTGGAGCCTTAGGCCAATCGGTGCCACACACTGGGTGTGGCCAGCTGCTGTGGTGATGTAGTTGGCGATACGGTCCTACGGGCTGGTCGTGTTGGGCTGTGTCTGGCTCGGATCCTTGATTTTGGACCGCCTGATGTAACAGCCACTTTTGATCTTGGTGCATAAAACGTTTTTTCCATCTGCATGCTCTCATATCATCTTTCATGCATGAAAACCCAGCCTTCCCCGAAGTTTCTTTCGGTTGGAAGCTGCTCCCTGTCGGACCATCCTCTGGGATTGACGGCCGATATGTCCCCTCGGACCAGCCGCCTCCCGATCGGACCCAGCCGCCTCCCAGATCAGACTTCGCCCGCGCCCGCGCTCGCTGCGCCGCGCCCTCTCTCTAGAGTCCGCGCCCATTTTCTGTTGCCGGGGACTTGGCTCTCTCTTGATCCACCGCCTCGCGCCCGGACTCTGGCTTCCGAGCTCGCGCCCGGATCTCTCTCGCCGACTCGAGACTCGCGCCCAGCGCATCGTCCGACCCCGACTCTCGCCTGCACCCTCGCTCTCCGACTTCGCCACGCCGCGCCCTTGCGCGCCGCCCACGCCTGCTGTATCTCTCTCTCGAGTCCGTGCCTTTCTCGCGAGCCCGCGCCCGCGTCCTCTCTCTCCGAGTCGCGCCCGCCCCTCTCTCGCGAGCCCGCGCCAGTAGCTGGCTTTTTTTTACTCCGCCTATGTTGTCATCGGCTTTCTAGCGATGCTATGTATGCGAATACTATCGGCAATCGGGTTTTGCTTTCACTTATAACATCATCGGTTTGTATCAATTGTGTATCGGCCGATTGGTTTCGAGGTGTCAACCCAGAGATAGTTCCTTAGCGGAATCGTTTGATACGTGATGCTATCGGCGTGCCCTGTCCCTCCATCGTCCAAACGAGATCACGCCAGGATCTCTCTCCGCCCGTGCGCTCGCCATGTGGCTTCCTCTGCGCGCCCTAGCACCACGTGAGAGGGAGAGGCAGAGCCGCTTGGGACCTCGCGAGAATACCCGACAACCTCAGCAGCGCCCTGCCCTGTCCCATCTGTCTGCTGCCGCTTGCCCGTGCACACGCCTTCGCAATGAGACCGTGGAGCAGAGCAGCCTCTCCCTCTCTCTCCTTCCTGCCTTCCTTTAACCAGCCTATTGCCCTCTGCCTCCCCAGCTCGCCCTCTTTCTCACCTGCCAAGACCCAAAGGATTGTCCCTTGGTTTCGTGAGGACGTGAGGTCCGCCAACGGCGCCGGCGAGGCACACGCTTTCGTCTGAGAGCTTCCGGTGAGTTTTACCTTGTCTCACTGTGTCGCCACGCGTTCTTGCGACCTAACATCCGTTTTCGCCCTCGGCAAGCGCAAGCACCACCGCAGCCTCATCGTCTTTTGCAACGCGACCCGGTGCCGCCGTGACCTGCAGCCGCTAATCTGCGCCCTGGTGAGTTAGCGCTGTCTGGCGGTATCACACCTTCCATCACTCTTTGAACTCATCACAGTGCTTGACTGCAGCCTCCATCCGAGCAACCTTTTGCCGAGTCCGATCACCGCCTCACATTGCTCGCATACCGCTGCACTCCTCGGTGAGCTTCTGTTTCTGCATGTACCTCTTTTTATTCCTGGGATACACTTTGTTCTCCCCACGTCCTTGGCTTGCCTGTCATGCCATTCCTTGCCATCCGCCTAAGCATCACACGTGGCCATATGTGTGATGAGGCTCAATCGGAGCATGCCGCTTGTGGTAAGCCCTTCGATCTTGCATGCAGACCGGTAGAGCTCCTCGTGCCCTGCATGCGCTAGCATTGCACTCGGCATGAGAGGACAGAGGTAGACAAAGCCGTGGCATTAGCTTATGCATTCACCGAGCACCGTAGGTGCGCTTGTGTTTGAGTGAGTAGCAGCCACCCCATCAAGCCCACAAGGCAAGCCAGGTTTGGCCTCACTAGCTTTAGAACGGGATAAACCACGAGTATAAGAGCAGCTTGCTGTCGTTTTGTCCTGTTTTGTCGGTCATCGTTAACGAGCGAGACGTGATAGTTTGCGCGTACGAAGACATCGTTTTGGACCAAGCGTCGCCGCTACCGAAGCTTCCTATAGGTTACACTGTACATCCAGTGACTCCTAGGCCCTAGAAACCCTCCACGCCCCAAATGCCTTAGGTTTAAAACTTCACGCCCGGTGACTTCATGTTATGGCGTTTTTAGTGACGTGTGAGCGTGTGTGACTAATATCCTTAGCGAGTTGGAAGATATATCCACTTTTGGGAGTTGTCCTTAGTTCAAGCAGCACACATGTAGGTTTCGTACCATAAAATGCCCTAGAACCGAAGACGTCTCAAATAGACCACCCGTTAAGTCGGTAGAATGGTTTTCAGCCGTTTCTGCGTTCGGTCGAGCGAAACGCTGTTTCATTTTTTATTTTTTTTTTCGAAAAAATTTTAGGACAGAGCGACTTCGTTTAGTCCGTATCTCCCTCATACAAACTCGGATTCAAGCGATTCTTTTTCCTAAATTCATCTAAAATCATGCACTTGCATATTCTTGCAAAATATTCGTACTTCCATACTGTTAAATTTTGGCCGTTGTTTTCATGCATTCGTTGTATTCTCGTAGAACACGACTTCGTTGACCGGTTGTGGAAGGATCAGAAGAGTTCCAAGAAGTCCAGGAACAGGCAAGCACCCCTTGATCAATTGCTCCTATATTTCAAACTTTACAACTATATTGATTGCAAACTTTATGCATGCGATGTTTTACTTGAAAATGTGTGGGATTCTTGGGGTAGTTAACCTCTTGTTTGCATATGCCCTATCCTTGTTACTTGAGTATATGAATTCCTTGTCTTATTTGCCACTGAAATTTGGGTTCATGTGGTTGGGATGTCAATAGGTATGCTTAGTTTTGCTTTTAATCAAGCTACTTGTTACTTGATTTGGGATGTTGAGAAAAAGAAGCATTTGCGAAATTTATGGAAATGGAACAGTGGTATCTTCCCTGTGCTCTTGGTGGAAACAAAAACTGAAAACAAGCTTTGGACTTGGGCGAGTGGATGTAGTGTCGTGCCTTGTTGTGGTATCGATTAGGTGTGTCTCGCCGGTCATAAGGACCGATTCTATGGTGTAGCTAGATCCAGAAGCACAGTGCAAACACATTGTGGCTCTGATGGGGAGTTCCTAGCTTAGTATATTGTTGATACTAGCAATAGACCCGCCGGTGTGAGTAGTAGTCTTTTTTGTTGACATTGGATAGTGCGGGTATGGTTGTTGTCCATAGCTCGAAGTACCTTGATTATTGTTCAAGGGTGACCAGACACATTGTTTATGAGCTTGGGATTTTGGAGGCCTCCCAACTCCCTAGGGATGGATCATAGCGCGGGATATTGCTAGGTCAACGGTGGAAAGGCTTTGTCATGATGGTGTGAGCCTCCTGTTGGTAGCTCATGTTATCCTTGTCATGTGGGTACAGTTGTACACACTCTCGAGAGTTAAAAATATTCGAATAGCCGTTCCTCGGTTATGGACACTTGGGAAATTCTCCACCGTAGTAGTTTTAATTTTTGGGAACTGTTTTTGGGGAAGATCTTGGTGCGAACGGGAGTTCGCTGGATGGTTGTGGCAGCGTGTGCCACTGTTGGCTGGCATGGGCAGGGAGCCCATATGGTTGGAAACGCTTGGGTTGATGCTTTATATACTTGTTTGCGTGCTAGCTTGTTTTACCAAAAATTTCGTTACAAAAGCCGCAATGTTTTCGCTATGTATATTATGAATTATGCAAACTGCAGGACCTGAACCTTCCTTGTTACCTTCGCATATTATGGAATACCATTGCAAACACTATAAGTCTGCGGATACGTTTGTACTCACACACGCTTGTGTGACTCTTTTTTTTAGAGATGTTGAGGAGGACCGACAATCGGTACTTCTATTGCAGCGGTTTGGAGACGACGAACGGTGCTTACTAGGGCTTACCGGTTGGTTGCCTGTGGGCGGGCAGAGGCATACTTTGCTGGTTTTGATGCCTCTATTATCTTGTTTCCGCTGTGAACTCTTTGTTAATTCTGCTGTTCTATTTGGCGTCGGCCTCTATTAACCGCTAAATCTAGACTTGTACGACTTATGTTTGGTCGCTGTAGCGCTGGACCTGTGATTGTATGATATGATGCCAATGTTGAATGTGTGTGCTAGCAATTGATCGTGGGACTAGCACGGTACACAACATAGGGTTCGGGGGTCAAACACCGGGTCGACAGCGCTGGTATCAGAGCCATACCGACCATGGTTAAATCATAGTGAGCCATGTGGTTAGGTAGTTTTGGTTTGAAAAAACCTGTTTCAAAATTCTCATCTATCTTGTAAAAACTCTAGGTAGTCACATTACCTATTTAACATCATCATTTTTGCTCCACTTACCTCCCTTTGGACAAAAGATTTTGACTTAAACTTGCTCCAATGTTCAAAACTGTAGCGGCCTGGCCTTGAAATGGTTTCAGGTACTTTTGAATTTTAGCTCTAAATGATGCAAATAGTTGTTTAATCTTAGTGATAAGCTGCTGCAAAATGTTTGCAAAAAGATGTTACAAGCAAAATCTAGACTTCTATCTCCTACTACTGTCATTTGGTTTGAAGATGACCCTTGTAATGAACGCTAGACGTTATTAACATTATAGGATAAGGACTTAAGGGGGTAGCCGTACTGGAATGGGAAGCGTTGCATCTTCTTTTATTCTTGTGTTATCTCTTGCCGGTTGTGCGATATACTTGTTATGTTCGCATCACCCATGCTTGTTTGGAGTCTGAAAACTAATTGCTAAAAACTTGTGAAATAAGGACTTAATATATATCACTCATCTCATTTAGTTTTACTACTAAACCTGCCAGCTTTCATTTCTGAAATCATGACTTATTTTGGTGTTGTTGCTAAACTTGCTGCAGATGCCGAGTGGGTTGTTTGCCATTGGACCATGACGCCGGCCCCCCTGGTTGCCACGTGATTGTGGAACATGCTGCAGCGTGCACATTATCACCACCTCTGAGTTTACAGTTGCTCACACCAACATTGGCCCTGCTTCAGTTGAGTACGTGCACGTTCTTATACTCGCAGGGCTTATGTGGCCAGCCGGCCCTTGGAGTTCAGCGGCTATGGCTCCTCCCTCACAGAGCCATCAATGATGCTGCTTACATTGCCATGGCACACATGCTGCATCTCCATGTGGAGTTGGCTACACAGTACCCGTACCACCCGGCACGCCCTTTGGGAGAGGAAGTTCACTCTACCTCTCAGCTGAGCGTGAGCCAACACATGTCCTTCGCAACTTGGCGAGTACGTGCGTTCCTCAATCGTTACACCGTGTTATTGGCTTGGAGCTGCGGCAAGCTCGTGGGCGCATCGCTTACTTGGAGCGCCTTATTGAGCCTTATGTCCGCATGGGCCAAATTCCCCGCATCGAGCTGTATGGTGTGGAGAATGTTGCTGCACCTGCCCCTGCTGCGGCACCTAGGGCTGCTACCAGGCTCCCGCACCTGTGCCAACACCTATTGCCCCGGAGCCGATGGTAGATTTAGCGCTGCCTGCTAACCCGATGCCCGCTAGCCGCTCCAACTCGCGCTACACGCATGACAGCTGCAGAGTATCGTGGCCTCTTCAAGCCGGTTCAGTCTGAAAGCTCACGATCAGCTCAGCGACGTCGGGTCATCGCCCCTGCTCCACATGGAGGTCTGCTGCAGATGAGAGGATTATGAGTCAAGTTGTAACCCACTTCGCCAGATGATGGTGGCATGCAGGAGCTTACCCGGAGTAGGTCTTCCACAGTTGGTAGAGCTCACTAGTATGAGTATTTTGTAGTGAGCGAGTAGTGCTTTTGTTTCCGGCCGTAGGCATGGGTGGCCGTGATGGTTGATGATGTGATGTAATGACTGATGTTGTGCTGTTAGATGCTTGATTCACCCAGCCCTTGGGCTTTGTACGTTTGTGAATCGACTTAGGCTTGTCCCATGTTTATGTACTGTATGACTTAAGTGTTTCAATGCGGCTTAATGGATCTTATTGGTACTTCAGTTGTCATTTTATTTGGAATCTTTTTCTCTGTTCCTGGGCTGTTTAGATTTCATCCTATCAACAATCTAGTAGCACTAGTTTTTGCATCCTTATGCAAGTGGTAATCGGAAGATTGTTGTACAGGATGACTGCAGCACGGACCCGTTTCGCAGCTCGAGTGGCTCAAGATGAAGGTTCCTCTGAACCACAGCACCATGGTCAACCCCAGCAGCAACAGGGTGGCCAAGATCGGCACATACCCGGTGCACCTGCCGGTGGGCAGCAACCCCGGCCCTACCTTGGCTGAGGTGCTCATGTTTAGCTGAGCAAAAAACCCGCATCTGGCACAAACTCAATTGCTTGAGAGGATTGAAAGGAACACCGCTGCGCATGGTGCAGCCGCACAAGCCTTTGAAGGAGCACAGCACATGGGCAACAATCAACCATCCAAGTTGTTTTGATTTTCACCGCACCAAGCCACCCGTTTTTGCCCGTTCGGAGGATCCACTTGACGCCGATGATGCTGCGTGCAGTGGAGAGAAAGCTCGACTTGGTTCACTGCGACGATGCTGAGAAGGTGGCATTTGCAGCAGAACAGCTTCACGGCGCCGTAGTGATTGGTGACAATTAACCGTGCCAATGCAACAAGAAGGCCATGTTGTAAACGTGGAATGAGTTTAAGGTAGCTTTTCGCAAAGCACACATCCCAGCTGGTATATGAAGATCAAGAGGAAGGAATTTGAAACCCTGAAGCAAGGCAAATGTCCGTGAGCGAGTACCTCCACGTTTCAACCACCTTGCTCGCTATGCGCTGCCGACCTACCAAATGAAGAGACAAAGATGGGAAGTTCTGGAAGGACTAGATGAGGAGATGCAGCTGGCCTTTGAGCCATTTGACTTCCCTGACTTTCCCACTTTGGTGAACAAGGCCATTGGATGGAGCACAAGCAACCATGCGTAGTGGAGTCCCGCAAACGTAAGTGGCTGGCACGCAAGCCCGTAGGAGGAAGCTCCTCGCAGCAGCGCGTACTGGCGTCCCGCAACGGTTCGGCCGCCGGCGCCCGCACCGACAAGGTATCCAGCGCCACTTCAAGCAAGGCCACAGCCACCAGCCCCTCGTGTCCCTCAGCCGCACCTCGCCCGCTGCACAACAAGCTACCGACTTCAGGCCGGTAGACTGCTACAATTGTGGAGAGTTCGGGCATTACTCCAATCGTGCCCGAAGAAGGTACCCGTCCAGTTCAGCTTGCGCCTCCCCGTGCTCCAGCCGGACCAGCAGCGCGTGGGAGAGCCGTGGAGCACCACCAGCCCGCAACCCAGCCCCCAAGCCTGCTCAGAACCTTGGGAGGGCAGGGTTAATCATGTGACCGCCGAGGAAGCTCAGGATGCGCCTGATGTGGTGCTTGGTATGTTTCTCGTGAACTCAACCCCTGCAATGGTTTTATTTGATTCTGGAGCTTCACATTCTTCATATCCAAGAGTTTTGCTGCAAATCATCAATTGAAAGTTGACACCCTAGTTAACCCAATGATAGTACAATCCCGGCTGGGTCAGAGTTGACAACAAAACTAGTTTGCACCGACGTGACCATTGTTATCAATGGTATAAGTTTTTGGCAAATCTGATTGTGCTTGGGACACAAGGTTTTAGATGTGATACTTGGGATGGATTGGCTCTCCAAGCACAAGGTTTGATCAACTGTGAGAGTAGGTCCATCACACTCACAAACACAGCCGGGGATCGGGTAGAGTTTGTCTCTAATAGAGCTTACCCTCTCATTCTCTTTCTCAGCCGCCTTGTTAGTAGGGAAATAAGCCAGGTTCTGGTAGTTTGTGAGTACCCTGATATCTTTCCGGATGAGTTACCCGGTATGCCACCTGACAGAGACATGGAGTTCGTGATAGAGCTGCTGCCCGGAACAAGCCCCGATATCCAAACGGCCCTACCGGATGCCACCCAATGAACTGGCTGAATGAAGGAACAACTTAGAGAGCAGCTGAACAAGGGATTCATTCGGCCAAGCACATCACCATGGGGATCTCCCGTGCTGTTCGTGGAAAAGAAGGATCACACTCTCAGGATGTGCGTCGACTACCGATCGTTGAATGAGGTTACATCAAAACAAATACCCGCTGCCCCGTATTGATGATCTTTTTTGATCAAATGAGTGGGGCACGTGTATTCTCAAGATTGACTTGAGACTAGGCTACTTTCAGCTGAAAATCAGACCCGATGATATCCCGAAGACAGCCTTCACCACCCGTTACGGTTTGTATGAGTAAACCGTAATGTCCTTTGGACTAACCAATGCCCCGGCAAGCTTCATGAACTTGATGAATAAGATTTTTTATGGAGTACTTGGATCAGTTTGTAGTAGTCTTTATTGATGACATCCTCATCTATTCGAAGAGTGAAGAAGAGCATGAAAGGCACTTACGGCTAGTTTTTGATAAACTCCGAGAGCACCAATTGTATGCAAAATTTAGCAAGTGTGAGTTCTGGTTGGAGGAGGTTGGATTCCTTGGTCATGTGCTGTCGAGGGTGGAGTAGCCGTCGACCCAAGCAAGGTCGATGAGGTGTTGAATTGGAATCAACCCAGAATGTTTCGGACATAAGACGTTCCTTGGATTGGCTGGCTACTACCCGGTCATTGAAAGTTTTTCAAGGATTGCTAGACCAATGACTCAGTTGTTGAAGAAGGAAAAGAAGTTTGAATGGAATAAGGAATGCGAAGAAAGCTTCCAAGAATTAAAGAAAAGACTAACCACAGCACCCGTGTTGGTTTTACCGGATGTTGGCAAGAGCTTCGATGTGTTTGTGTGACGCATCTCGGTTAGGTCTTGGCTGCGTGTTGATGCAAAGAAGGGAAGGTAGTAGCCTGTGCACGCGGCAATTGAGGCCACATGAACAGAAACTACCCTACGCATGACTTAGAGCTAGCGGCTGTTGTGCATGCCTTGAAGATTTGGCGGCATTACTTGATCGGTAATCGCTGTGAGATATACTCAGATCACAAGAGCCTGAAGTATATATTCACACAAGCGGATCTGAACCTGAGGCAAAGGAGATGGCTCGAGTTAATCAAGGACTATGACCTAGGCATAAATTATCACCGGGGAAAGCCAACGTAGTTGCAGACGCGTTGAGTCGGAAAGCTCATGCAATAGTCTCACACTAAGCAATGAACAACCTGATTGTATAAGGAATTTCAACGCTCAACCTGGAGTTGGTGGAGTATGGTTGTGTTGCAGCCGTGGAAGCAAAGTCGACGTTGAAAGACCAAATTCTTGCAGCCCAAGCTGAAGACAAGGAGGTCCAGGAAATTAAGCGCAGCATAGAGAAAGGGGGAACCTCGGAGTACAACATGGATGAAAATGGAGTGGTTAGGCGTGGACAGCGAATATACATCCCCAAAGATGAAAAGGTCAAGAACCTGATTCTGAAAGAAGCCCATGAAAACATTGTACTCAATTCATCCCGGTAGTACCAAGATGTATCAAGATTTAAGGAAGGATTTTTGGTGGGCAAGCATGAAGCGTGATGTAGCTGAATACGTGGCGCTCTGTGATGTGTGTCAGCGAGTGAAGGCTGAGCACCAAAGGCAGCCGGCCTACTACAGCCATTACAAATCCCGGAATGGAAATGGGACGAAGTTGGAATGGATTTTCATCACTGGTTTGCCAAGGTCACAGCGAGGCAATGATTCAATATGGGTTGTAGTGGATCGGTTGACAAAGGTAGCACACTTTATACCCGTGAAAACCACTGACAAAGGAACCAAGCTAGCTGAATTGTATTCTCTTCGGATTGTTTGCTTGCATGGTGTGCCAAAACGGATAGTTTCGGACCGAGGTGCCAGTTCATCTCACATTTTTTGGAAACGGTTGCAGCAAGCAATGGGAACCAACCTAGCTTTTAGCACTGCTTATCACCCGCAACTGAGAGACAAACTGAGAGGGTGAACCAAATTCTAGAGGACATGTTAAGAGCGTGTGTGCTGTCCCATGGACCAAGCTGGGAAAATTGCTTGCCATATGCTGAGTTTTCTTACAACAACAGCTACAAGCAAGCCTAACAAATGTACCATTTGAGGCTCTCTATGGGAGGAAATGTAGGACGCCTCTAAACTGGTCACAAGTTGGTGAGAGACACGTGTTGGCCCAGCTTCGATCAATGAAGCGAAGAGCAAGTTCGGTTGATTAGAGAAAGATTGAAGGAGGCCCAATCAAGACAAAAGAGCTATGCTAACCAAAGGAGACGTGAGCTGAAGTTCAGACCTAATGACTTCGTATATCTCAAAGTGACGCCGCTCCGAGGTACCCACAGGTTTCAAGTCAAGGGAAAATTAGCACCACGGTACGTTGGACCGTATAGGGTGCTTGCAAGAGTAGGAGAAGTGGCCTATAGGTTGGACCTGCCACCCGAGCTATCTGAAGTGCACAATGTCTTCCATGTATCACAGTTAAAGAAGTGCCTCAGGTGCCCACTGAGGTTGCGCCGGTAGGAAGCATCGAACTACAACAAGACCTCACGTACAAAGAGCACCCAATCCGCATAATAGAGAAGCTGAGCGGCGGACAAGGAACAAGACAATAAGATGTGCAAAGTACAGTGGAGTAACCACACAGTGGATGAGGCAACTGGGAGCGTGAAGACCGTCTTCGAAGCGGTTTCCTATCTCTTCACCGAGCCCGGCCGAATCTCGGGGACGAGATTCATTTTAAGGGGGGAGGTTTTGTAACAGCCCACTTTTGATCTTGGTGCATTAAAACCGTTTTTTCCATCTGCATGCTCTTCATATCATCTTTCATGCATGAAAAACCCAGCCTTGCCCGAAGTTTTCTTTCGGTTGGAAGCATGCTGCCCTTTCGGACCATCCTCTTTTGGGATTGGACGGTCCGAATGCTCCGATCGGACCAGCCGCCTTCCCGATCGGACCAGCCGCCTCCCGATCGGACCTTCGCCCGCGCCGTGCTCGCTCGCGCCCGGCCTCTTCTAGAGTCCGCCGCCCTTTTCTCGTGCCGGGGACTTGGCTCTCTCTTGAGTCACGCCCTCGCGCCCGGACTCTGCTTCGAGCTCGCGCCCGGACTCTCTCTCCCAACCTCGAGCTCGCGCCGCGCCATCGTCCCGACCCCGACCTTCGCCCGCGCCCTCGCTCTCCCGACTCACGCCCGCGCCCTTGCCGCGCCCCACGCCTCGCCTGTTTCTCTCTCTCGAGTCCGTGCCCTTTCTCGCGAGCCCGCGCCCGCGCTCCCTCTCTCCCGAGCTCGCGCCCACGCCCTCTCTCGCGAGCCCGCGCCAGTCAGCTGGCTTTTTTTTACTCCGCCTATGTTGTCATCGGCTTTCTAGCCGATGCTCATGTATGCGAATATCGGCAATCGGCCGGTTGCTTCTCACTTATAACATCATCGGTTTGTATCAATCTGTATCGCCGATTGGTTTCGTGTCAACCCAGAGATAGTCCTTAGGCGTGAATCGTTGATACGTGATGCTATCGGCTGTGCCTGTCCTCCATCGTCCAAACGAGATCACGCCAGGATCTCTCTCCGCCCGTGCGGCTCGGCCAGGTGGCTTCCTCTGCGCGCCCTAGACCACGTGAGAGGGAAGGCAGAGCCGCCTTGGGACCTCGCGAGATACCCGACAACCTCAGCAGCGCCCTGCCCTGTCCCATCTGTCTGCTGCACGCTTGCCCGTGCACACGCCTTCGCGAGACCGTGGAGCAGAGCAGCGCCCCTCCCTCTCCTCTCCTTCCCTGCCTTCCTTTTAACCAAGCCTATGCCCTCCTGCCTCCCCAGCTCGCCCTCTTTCTCACCTGCCAAGACCCAAAGGATTGTCCCTTGGTTCGCTGAGGACGTGAGGTGCCGCCCACGGCGCCGCGAGCACACGCTTTTCGTCTGAGAGCTCCGGTGAGTTTTACCTTGTCTCAGCGTGTCGCCACGCGTTCTTGCTCGACCTAACTCCGTTTTCGCCCTCGGCAAGCAGCAAGCACCCCGCAGCCTCATCGTCTTTTGCAACGCCGACCGGGTGCCGCCGTGACCCTGCAGCCGCTAATCTGCGCCCTGGTGAGTTAGCGCTGTCCTGGCGGTATCACCACCTTCCATTCACTCTTGAACTCATCACAGTGCTTGACTGCAGCCTCCATCGCGAAGCAACCTTTTGCCGAGCCGATCACTGCCTCAACATTGCTCCCTACCGCCTGCACTCCTCGGTGAGCTTCTGTTTCTGCATGTACCTCCTTTTTATTCCTGGGAGACCACTTGTTCTCCCACGTCCTTGGCTTGGCCTGTCATGCCATTCTTGCCATCCGCCCAAGCATCACCACCGTGGCCATATGTGTGGATGAGGCTCAATCGGAGCATGGCCGCTTGTGGTAGAGCCCTTCGATCTTGCATGCAGGACCCCTAGAGCTTCCTCGTGCCCTGCATGCGCTAGCCATGCACTCGGCATGAGAGGACAGAGGTAGACAAGCCGTGCATTAGCTTGGCCTTCACCGAGCACCTTAGGTGCGCTTGTGTTTGAGTGAGTAGCAGCCACCCCATCAGCCCCAAGCAAGCCAGGTTGGCCTCACTAGCTTTAGAACGGATAAAACCACGAGTAGAGCAGCTGCTGTCGTTTTCCTGTTTTTGTCGGTCATCGTTAACGAGCGAAGACGTGTAGTTTGCGCGTACGAAGACATCGTTTTTGGACCAAGGCGTTCGCCGCTACCGAAGCCTTCCCATAGGTTACACTTGTACATCCAGTGACTCCTAGGCCCTAGAAACCCTCCACGCCCCCAAATGCCTTAGGTTAAAACTTCACGCCCGGTGGACTTCACGTGTTAGGCCGTTTTAGTGACGTGTGAGCGTGTGTGACTAATATCCTAGCGAGTTGGAGAATATCCACTTTTGGGAGTTGTCCTTAGGTTCACAGCAGCACACATGTAGGTTTCGTACCATAAAAATGCCCTAGAACCGAAGACGTCTCAAATAGACCACCCGTTAAGTCGGTAGAATGTTTTCAGCCGTTTCTGCTGTTCGGTCGAGCGAAAACGCTGTTTCTCATTTATTTTCGAATTTAGGACAGAGCAGACTTCGTTTAGCCGTATCTCCCTCATACAAACTCGGATTCAAGCGATTCTTTTTCCTAAATTCATCTAAAATCATGCACTTGCATATTCTGCAAAAATATTCGTACTTCCAGTACTGTTAAATTTTGCCGTTGTTTTCATTGCATTCGTTTGGTATTCTCGTAGAACACGACGTCGTTGACCGGTTGTGGAAGGATCAGAAGAGTTCAAGAAGTCCAGGAACAAGGCAAGCACCCCCTTGATCAATTGCTCCTATATTTCAAACTTACAAACTATATTGATTGCAAACTATTATGCATGCGATGTTTTACTTGAAAATGTGTGGATTCTTGGGTAGTTTAACCTCTTGTTGCATATGCCCTATCTTGTTACTTGAGTATCATGAATTCCTTGTCACTTATGTTGCCACTGAAAATTTGGGTTCATGTGTTGGGAAGATGTCAATAGGTATGCTTAGTTTGCTTTTTTAATCAAGGCTACTTGTTACTTGATTTTGGGATGTTGAGAAAAAGAAGCATTTGCGAAATTATGGAAATGAACAGTGGGTATTCTTCCCCTGTGCTCTTGGTGGAAAACAAAAACTGAAAACAAGCTTTTGGACTTGGGCGAGTGGATGTAGTGTTCGGTGCTGTTGTGGTATCGATTAGGTGGTTGTCTCGCCCGGTGTCACTAAGGACCGATTCTATGGTGTAGCTAGATCCAAGAAGCACAGTGCAAACCACATGTGGCTCTGATGGGGAGTTCCTAGGCTTAGTATATTGTTGATACCTAGCAATAGACCCGCGGTGGTAGTAGTAGGTCATTTTTTTGTTGACATTGGGATAGTGCGGGGTATGGTTGTTGTCCATAGCTCGAAGGTACCTTGATTATTGTTCAAGGGTGACCAGCACATTGTATGAGCCTTGGGGATTTTGGGAGGCCTCCCAACTCCTAGGGATGGATCATAAGCGCGGGATATTGCTAGGTCAACGGTGGAAAGGCTTTGTCATTGATGTGTGAGCTCCTGTGTGGTGCTCATGTTATCCTTGTCATGTGGGTACAGTTGTACACACCTCGAGAGTTAAAACTATTCGAATAGCGTGTCCTCGTTATGGACGACTTGGGAAATTCTCCACCGTAGTAGTTTTAATTTTTGGGAACTGTTTTGGGAAAGATCTTGGTGCGAACGGGAGTTCGCTGGGATGGTTGTGGCAGCGTGTTGCCACTGTTGGCTGGCATGGGCAGGGAGCCATATGGTTGGAAACGCTCGGGGTTGATGCTTATATACTTGTTTGCTGTGCTAGCTTGTTTTACCAAAAATTTCGTTACAAAACCGCAATGTTTTTCGCTATGTATATTATGAATTATGCAAACTGCAGGACCTGAACCATTCCTTGTTTACCTTCGCATATTATGGAATACCATTGCAAACACTATAAGTCTTGCGGAGTACGTATTGTACTCACACACGCTTGTGTGACTTCTTTTTTTTAGAGATGGTTGAGGAGGACCCGACAATCGGGTACTTCTATGCAGCGGGTTTTGGAGACGACGACGACGGTGCTTACTAGGGCTTACCGGTTGGTTGCCTGTGGGCGGGCAGAGGCATACTTGCTGGTTTTGATGCCTCTATTATCTTGTTTCCGCTGTTGAACTCTTTGTTAATTTGCTGTTCTATTTGGCCGGTCGGCCTCTATGTAACCGCTAAAGTCTAGACTCTTGTACGACTTATGTTTGGTCCGCTGTGAGCTGGACCTGTGATGTATGGATTATGATGCCAATGTTGAATGTGTGTGCTAGCAATTGATCGTGGGACTAGCACGGTACACACATAGGGTTCGGGGTCAAACCCGGGTCCGACACCTGATGCCATACTCGGCACGCTTTTCTTCTTGGCCTGGTCTGCCATGGGTTGCTTCCCAGCCCTCTTGGGGCTGGGTTGGGCAGCTAAGGGGCTGACTAGTCATTTCCTGGACTCCCTAGCTGGCTGGCTAGGAGGGTTCAATGAGAATTCAACAAATTTCTGCAAGCATTATGCATAAAGGTAGACTCGATTGGACTAAGTTCACAATCATCATCGCAGACAAACATCAAGATGATCAAGAGACAGGATATTACCGTCGGCCAGGGCCTGCTCTAGTAGTAGGGCTTGGGAGCCCTCTCAGCATCCAAGGTCTCAACCACTTCGTTAATGAAGTAGCCGAGCAAGGTGTCGGCGACGACGTCCTTGTCAATGAAGTTGGAGCACTCCCGAGTGGGGTCTTTCTTCCCCTGGTAGTCATAGCCAAGGTGAATCCTAGCCTTCAAGGGTTGAATGCATTGATTCTAGAAGGTTCGTGCCACCCATGGCCCTATCATCCCCTTGTCCTTCAGGGCTTCAATCTTCTCCAGAAGTAGCAGCACCTGGACCTTGTCGGCATCTGAGGGGAGAGTTGTCCAGCTATCTAGGACTATAGGAGGTTTTCCCGTGAAGGCCGGCAAGGAGGGCTCCAGGTTGGAACAGTAGAACCACTCCTGATGTCATCCCTTCAATGATATCTTCAAGGGGACGTGGAGATAAGCCTTCTTCATCTCGTTGCGGAGTTGAAGGCCTGCTCCCCCTATCACTTGGGGTTTGGATTTTGAGGGCTGTGGTTTGACATGGAAGAGGAAACAGAAGAGATTGAAATGGGGATCAACCCCAAGAAAAGCCTCATAGAGGGTGACAAAAATAGAGATCTAGAGGATAGAGTTGGGGTTGAGATGGATGCGCTCGATTTTATAGTAATCGAGGATGCCACGGAGAAAATCAGAAGACAAAACAGCAAAGCCCCTATTGAAAAAAGAGGCGAATACCACGACTTCGTGGGGATCTGGAGAGAGGATTGACTCAACAATGGCCAGGTGCCAATTGATGATATCCTTCAGCTAGAGGCATTTCTTTTTCTCCAGATATACCAGCTTTGAGGAGCATTGGGTCGACGTCAGCCACGACCTGGATGGGATGTTGGGGATTTCGAACGCAGCTCTCGGCATCTTTGAGCTGCGGAATGAAGGGGAAAAGCTTCTAGAAGGAGGGAATCGAAGTGGGGAAGAAGAGCCCTGCGGATTTCTAGAAGGGAGCTTGAGCAAGCGAAAACCCTAGACAGAGCAGTGAGCACGAGGTTTGGGCGCGATTTCTGGGAGCTGAAGTGGTTTGGTGATTTGGGGGAGAAAGGGGTCTCTCCTCATCATTTATAGGCCTGCGCTGGGTGGCTGGTCTAGGCCAGCTTGCTTGGTAACGGGTTGTAACATATGAGTTCTTAAACAACATGCTCTATTAGGCCAACGGCTGCCTATGTTAAAATCAAAGTATAGGTGTTATTTTACAGGAACCGATTAAAATAATCAGATGGGTACTCGGGAGCAATGCACTCAGGAAATCTTCACCATGGAGGATGAGTAGTCGGCGTTAGCTATGACTCAACTATAAAGGTCTTAGGGGCTACTGTGGAGGCCTTAGGCCCCGGGTACCTTATAGAAAGCAAATGTGGCCATCGGATAGAGGATGGGTCTGATCATGTAATTAGGGATACAATAGGACTCAGCGTATGTTACCTTGACAAGGAAAGGGATATAGTCCTAGCTGGTTATGTTGCGTTCCTAAAAGGAAATCCCTTGGTTGAGTCCGACTGGGATTCCTACCTTGTAACCTTGCCTCCTTAGTATATAAGGGAAGGCAAGGAGCCCCCTAGGGCAGAGAACAACACCATACAGAATCTCACTAGAGAAACCGTAAAGGCAATACATAACAACTGGAAGTAGTACTCCTTTATAATCCATCAAGTTTAGATCTTGCGAATAGCCCCATATAATTATTGCTGATACAAAGCATCGACACCTCCCGTGCGCCGCGCTGTGGACACGACCTGCTACGTGCAACCAAGCGGCCTAACCAGACCACGTCGTGATTAGCCATGGCCGCCATGCCGCATGCGCCTACCCTTCTCTATCTCCCGCTCGTGCACCCACCTCGCCTCTGCCAGCCGCACAGGACGCAATCATTACACCCGTAGCTTGGTCCCAATCTTCTCCTGCAACATGCAATGCTCCATGGAGGGAGGTGGGATGAACCCCTTTTGCCCATCCCGCGCGCGGCTTTCCCTCTTTCTCCCTCTACACTACCGCAATGGCCGTTCGACGCGCACCTGCGCCGGTCGCGAGAAACCCGGGCGGAGGACGATGCCTTAATGGCGTGACGACTTGGAGGCCTCACCCGGTTGGCTCCTCATGACAAGAACGGACTAGCCGGCGCCTATTTAAGCACAGGGCCTAGCCCTCCACCCCCCTCCCTCACATGTCTCCCTTTCTTTTCCCTAGCCTCGCCACTGACCCGACGACCATGCCGCATCATCACTGCATGGCGGACAGACATGCGCTCGGGCCAAGCCGGGGCGAGGACGGCCACAGACCCTGGGACGAACCGCGTGCGCTGACTCCACCACTCGCCGCTGCTAGATGGAGGACGAACCGTAGGCCAAACGTCCACCGACCAGAACCCCGTCGCCCGTAGTTGTCCCTATCGCCACCACGGTGTGCTGCTCCCCGGCTGCCGCATGGTGAGAACTCGACTTGACCACTGTCTTCCCCTCCCCCACACTTACCTGTGTTGAGACCGAGGACACAATGGCCACGATGCTGCCACTTGACCCGCATCATCGTGCCGTCACCCTCGCGTGTGCACACGATCAAATGCTCGGGGCACACGCTCTGTTAAGCTCCGCCACGGCCATGAAAGTCGTAGCGCAGCTCCCACTAAGAGTCTAGCCTCGCCCGCCCGCGAGGAGCTAGTTTAGGAGCCGTAGTAGCTATCCCCAGCCCCCACGCAGCCAATTTTTCCCCGTCGTCAGCGCCATGGCTGCGCTACCGCATCACCCTATACTCCACCATAGCTCGGATCACATAGACGGTGAATCCGCCCGCCCAATTGGGGGGAAGATTCCCCTGCCGACGGCGGAGCTCTGCCGAGGCAGGCTACCGGCTGTCGTATAGCCGGCCAGGCCAATTTGGCGGCAGAAGCGCACTGCTCCCCACCGTGCTTGCCGCCCTCCTCATCTTCCCTCCTTGCAACCTCGGCCAGCCATAGGCGGTAGCTAGGCGGCCTCTTGTGTGTCCCTAGGTGCCCTAGGATGCCTTCGCGGACCTCTACGTTGCCGCCCTACCGCTGCCATGGCGTCGCGCCAGAGCCGGGCACCCTGCGCCGCTGCCTCCCATCGCAGCGCCACCCTGGACCTCCGCAGCCCACGCACCACCGCCTGGACGCGGAGGTACCCACGGACCTCCCCTAGCGGGCCGCCCAGGTCCCAGCCCGGCGGCGCCACGCGCGAGCCATTTCGGGTGAGCGACCGCACGGTGAGGGGAGAAGCAGAGAACAAGAGGGGGGAGGAAGAAGATGGCCGTGAGAGTGACATGTGGGCCTGGGTTATTTTGAACTTAATCACAGTGGTTAGCACTAATGACGTACCTAACATCTGTGACCAACATGTGGGCTATGCCGATTAAGGAAAACTAATTAAAAACGTTTTCAAAATTATGTCTCATTGACAGCTGGAGCCCGCTCACTTTAGAAACCTGTTTAAATTGGGTGATGGGCTCTGTGAGGCCGACATGTGGGTCTTAGCCAAGAAGTAGGCCACCTAGGCCGGTCAAACTTTGACCTGGGCCCCACCTGTTAGCTACATGAGGTTTTTCTTATTGAAAATAATCATTTTCCAACAAAAAGGGCCCTAGGGCCCACTAGTCAGTGACACAAGGATTTTCTTGTAAGAAAAAATTTAGGAAAATGGGAAAAACAAATGCACAGTGAAGTTTTTCAAATAATTTGATATAATTCAAATTTGAATCTTTAAACGGCCATAACTCTCTCATCTTTAATCGGATTGGGATGAAACTTTCACCAAAATTTTTTTAAAATCAAGATCTATCCAATGGCACTAGTTTGGTATTTTTTACCATTTTTCTAGGAATTATGGCTTATTTTATTTTGAGCGTAGTTTGAATAGATTCCCACTTCACCAGGGTACATTTGTGAGGATGACTTCGTTGCAGCTGAGGAGGAGCCCTTAGCTGAGCAAGGCAAGTCACTATGCCCTTTCTCCATGATCATGTTGATCCTAGGTTGTGAAATGATTTAATTGCAAATAAAATGCATGCTATGTGTAAATTGCATACCTAATTGCTCTAGCCTTTTCCTTGGTATCGTTCCCCAGTACCTTGATTGCCGTAATATATTCAGTTCTTAGTCATATAATGAAAATGCTTAGCCATGCTTTGGTAGTCACTCAAATATTGTATGCTCATGATGAGTTCAAGGGTAAAAAGGGAACGATTGCCTAGGGTAGGGTGATTGATGGGGGGGGACGGGTTCCCGATCTTCCGTCAGGTAGAGATATCTATCGTTTTGGTGGAACGCGACACACCGATCCGGCTTCAGATCAGAAGATCCGATTCCTGCAACCTTAGCACCACGACTTCTCTGGTTATCAACCGTGTCACAATCCGGTTGACCTCGCCAAGAAGGCTAATCCCTGCCTGCGAAACGAAGAACACAAGCAAGAACCCAAAAGTACGCAACTCAATTAAAGTGACAATTACGGATGAATGATTAAGCACTCGAAGTTGGGGTTTCACAACCGATGACGGCGACTGTTCTAATACAGATTGATCTAAAGCAAAACCCAAAACCTAACGTGGGCGGCGGCTACTGAATATATAGTCGAAGGGTCGTCACACCCCCTGGACGCGCCCTCTAACAGGCTCTAAGACAATACACGGCCTAACGGGCCAAAAGATGGTACCCTGGCAAATTCTGGATGCTGACTTGTTTCGACGATTTCCGTTGACTCCGGTGGAATTTGGACGTCAAACCAAAGCTATTGGTTAGCTTATAAAATTATCTTTCCATGCATATGTGGCTCGTCGAAAACGGAGTCCGTATGCGTCCTGGGCGTCCGTTTTACTGCAGGCTGTTCCTGAAGTCCGAGGCAGACTCGAACTCGAGTTGGACTGGGCCTCCGGCTTGTCTTGGGTGTCCTTGCTAGTCTTCTCCGCCTCCACACCTCTCTCCAAGTGCTTCATGATCCTCTCCAATATTTCTAAGCAAGATAACATCATTAGGTAGCAATCTATTCTCAAAACTATGAAAATGATCGCTTAAGAACGAGCTCACCTCTAGATTTAATTGTTGCATTCGAGCTCGGGTCATTGGACCTTGCATGACGGTTGGAGGATCAGCGGGTGCATCTGAAGGAGTGATGTCCTCATCAGTGATTGTCGATGAGCAGGTGGAGACATGAGCACCACTCCTTGTATAATGCATAAAAACTTTTGCAAAAACCAAAAGCTTAAAGAAAAAACTGATTTCGACTGGGGCGGCATGGACCAAATTGGATGGTTCTATGAAAAGGCTAGCGCCAACCCTAGTCAATTAAGGACTGAGTCAAGAAGCTATGTGGGAAATGAACAGAGTACGACCACATTTCTCGTATGGGAATAGACCTAGATGATTAGGTGACCTGAGTGGGGCGGCACCCCAGTCATGGTTGCTTCTGCACACCGAACGTACAATGATGTGGAGTGTAGTGCTAATGGGAATGATGGCGGCAAACCTAAAATGCACCCTAAGTGGGTTCTAGGACTCCTCTCATCACCAGCTCGAGGTGTTGGGTGCTAGGGGTGCATGAGGGTTCATAGTCCTTGGAGCGGGTGCCGCAATGCAAGGTAAACCAAATGGCCAGGCCGTGACAAGTCTCATGTGTTGGGTGTGTCACGGATTGTGGGTAAAGCGTACATCCACTGCAATGCGAGTAAAAACAATCTATTTGAATAGCCGTGCTCGTGGTTAAAGGAGCACCGGGACTCATTATACACTTGACTAGCCTATGAAGTTTTAATATTGCTTAGACTATGATGGGATAATGATTTGTGGACTCTCCCGGGATGCGAGAAGGTCGAGACTCGGGAAATCGGTAAAAAAAATTGGACATGAGAGTAAGCTGAACCAAGGGAAGCTTGGGGAGAAAATGAAAATCCTTACTATTGGTTAACCACTTAAACATAACGTTGTTTTTTAGTCAAAATTGCTAGGTCTAGGGTCTATGAACTGGTTTACCAAAGTTACTTTTCCACAAATAAGCCTCGCCACCCTTGAATCCGACTCTACACTAATGCATCTTGTAGTGGTGGCTTGTGAGTACGTTTGTACTCACCGTTGTTTAATCCTCTTTTTAGAAGTAGGCGATAAGGATGACCCTTATGAATGTGTCGCATCGGAGGAGGAGGAACCTAAGGAGGCACCTTAGGGTTTGGATCCCCAGTCGTTGCCTGTGGAGTTGTGCTACCGCCTATGTGCTGCTGTTTCCGCTTCCGCTTCCGTACCTTAATCTTTTAGAAGTTCTATAATGTATTCAATCGTGCTCGGTCTATTTGGGTCCCATTCAAGCAACCCTTGCAAAAATTATGTATTGTAAGACCTGAACGATGCAAGCACTGTACTAGCTATGTGAATCTGCATGCCAAACTATTGATCTAGTGATTTGGTATATTATAAACACAAGGGGTTTCCGGCGTACGAAACCAGGGGCCCACACAAACCGACATGGTCGCCTCCCCCTCGCTCCACCTCCGTCCCTATAAGAAGCTAGAGACTCCCTCCCTCACTTCCCCTAGCTCTTGCTCCCTCCAGAGGCTGCCATCTACTCCGTTGTCTCCGCAAAGTCTGGCAACCACCCGCGGCCACCTCGGTGGCCCTCCCACCAAGCATAGCATGCAAGAATCATCATCGTTCTTCATCGGCCCCGGAGTGTCTCCTTCCTAGCCCCAAATTCCCGCCGTGGCTAGGACACCCAAATCCCGCTGGCCACCATCCTCAGTTTTTGCCGGTCGCCGCAGCATGACCGCACCGGTGTGCCGCCCTCCGCCCCCAAGTTCTTGGAGCTGCTTTGACTTTGGAGTGCAGCACTTGGGATCCCTTGTCATCGCCGATGTCTTCTTCCTCCCCGGCCCGTTCTTCCCACCACCTAGCCATCACCGACCCTGTTCCATCTCCTCAGTGAGCTTCCCGTCAATTCCTCGCATCTACACCCTCTAAAAGCTCCTAGTTTGCATCCGGTCAAGGTGGCTTGTGCGCTCGACTCACCGAGGGGCGCCCTCGCCATTGCCCTATTTCCGCCGCCGCCGCACAGAGCCACGCGACGCCGATGAGTTTCCTTTTTCCAAACCCTCTAGTGGCTGCCCTCTTTGGAACCCTATCTACCTCCCCGGTGTGCGCCAAGGCCTCTGGCCCTCCCTTCTCCCCTCGCCGTGCTGACACCACGCGCTGGCTTCTCTCCCTCCTCCATCCTCGTCCTCCTGCAGAAAGCCACCATCGATCTCTTGCAAATCCGATCCGTTCACTTCTTTCTCCTTGACCTCCTCATCCCGCTGGTGACCGCTGCTCGCTCTAGCTTGCTGCCATTTGCCGGTGCCATCTCGCCGCAGTAAGCCGTCGGATGTGGCGTCAGGCCTCCTTACTCCGGCCTAGCCAGCTTGGTAGCAGCCCTTTCCCCACCTCCTAAGCCATCAGGCCACGGCCTATTCTCATTTGGACCGCCTGTCACCTAATGGCCACTAGCACCCCCTTCCTCTCCACAGGCCTACTCCGCTTCCTCCCTTCCTTGGGCTGTCACCCGTTGACTTGGCCCACTACTGCTAAAGTCCAATGGGCCGACCCAGCATGGCCTAGACCCCAATCTCTCTCCCCTTCCCACTGAAAGTGGCCCCCCACTCAATAGTGTCCTGAGAAGATTATTCTCCAAGAATATTCTCTCAGTTTCAATAAATCCTTTTTCCTATTCCAAAAAATCACATAAACTTCCAAAATTCATAATAAATTATCCGTAGCTCCAATTGACTCCGTTCCAATTTCAGTAATTTTCTAAAATTGAGATATATCAATTGGCATTGTTAATAGTCCTAAATAGGGTCATTTTCCTTGTCTTTGTATAAGATTTTGATTTTTTATGTATAGTTCCGGTCACCGGATTTTCGTTCAGAGCGGATTTCTCGAAGATTCGTGAAGACCCTAAGCAAGGCATGGCACCTTTGAAAAATTAAGCCTATATTTAAACTTAAGTATATTGAACTGTTCGGCCCCGTCTGCAAGACAGATCGGTGGGCCTACCCAACTTGCTACATATGACCTTTCCTTAATACTTGCAATTCGTGCACTCCTATGCAAGTACTGACAATCGCCATCCAAACTTAAAATTTGAGAAACACCTTGGGTAAATTTTGGTTTTTACAAAATCTTTGGAAAACTCAATACCTAGGTCGGCGCCTTGTGAAATAAAATGAGTTTTAAAAGTGAAAACTCACGACACAACACCGATTTTGGGTGGGATGCCTATGTGGTCGCCCGTAAAGATTGATTTCTTCAGAATTTCATCCATACATATAACAGTACAACCACATGGGTGAAATGGGCGGCCCCTGGCTAAGTAACTAGCCACCTAGGGATGCCTTGCATGTTTTTGGACTGTGGATCGCTGGGAGGGCGATGGGGATGCCTCTTGGGTTCCTGGCGCAACATGGTTTGATACCTATATTGTGGTTGGTCTCGGACCCCTCCAGTAGGCATGGAGTAACTTGGTGTCGACTCTAGAAAGGCCTTGTCACAAAAACCTCTAAATCACTAATCATACCCGTATAGTGCGAGCTAGTGGTCGGAGTAAGTCGCATCGTGTGAGTAAAGTGTACCCCTCTTCGAAGGTTGCTAACTAGTCAAACAGCCGTACCCACGGTCATGGTGAATGTGCGGTGATTTCTTAGCGTAGTTTTATTTAACAACTGTTGTGAAAAGAATATTGTGGATGGGAATCCATTTTTCCAATTGATGTGAAGCTGTTAAGGATGGTAGGGCCATGTGCAAGTTGATGTGAATCAACTCGTGGAGCTAATCTATTGAGGCCAACTCTAAGAGTTGCGCGGAAACAATGCTAAACACTTCACTCCGACCGAGCGAGACTCGACCTCGCCCCGGTTGGACTTCAAATAAAACTAATCGTAAAATGACCATCCTCCCTTTGAAGCCTGCAATAACCACTAAGTTTCCCTGGCTTGCTGAGTACGTAATATATATATATATATATATATATATATATATATATATATATATATATATATATATATATGAGTGAATTGCACTATGAGCTAGCTTTTCTTACCTAAGTTGCACAATGGACCATGTCTATACCTATCTTTCGCTTAACACCATATAAGATTGCACTTGTTTGTAGTTTGGACCAGGTTATAGCAATCTAGTTGCTAGGATGGCTTCACATCGTGCTTGGAAGGAGAGGCGACGAGGATCTCACAGTTGGCACGGTGAAGGCCGGCGGTTCGCAAGCTAGTGCAATCGATTAACAATGTCGATGTTTTGTATCTGCAATAAGAATATGGGGATACTCGTGAGATCTAAACTTGATGGATTGCAAAGGAACACAAAACAATTTATACTGGTTCAGGCGCTCGAGATGAGGTAATACCCTACGTCCAGTTGTGGTGTATTGCCTTTGAGATTTCTCTGATGAGATTGCCCTATGCCCTCAGGGGGTACCCTGTCTCCCCTTATATACCGGGGGACAGGGTTACAGAGTTGGAATCTCAGTCAGACTCCGACCAAGAGATTTCCTTCTAGGAATACAACGTGCCCGATTAGGACAATATCCTTCCCTTGTCGTATAGGCTTATGTATGCCGAGTCCTATTATATCCCTGATTACAAGGTTAGACCCATCCTCTGTCCGAGTGGCCCAATAGCTTCTCATGAGATACCCGGGGGCCCATGGCCTCCACAGCAACCCCTAAGACTTTCATTGTTGAGTCACAGCTGATGCCGAGTGCTCATCCTCCATGGTGAAGAATTCCTGAGTGCATTGCTCCCGAGTACTCTTTGCCCGAGTGCTTCTTCTCCCGAGTCCTGCTTCATGTCAGCTGGCAATGAGGCTATGAAAGGCTTCATATAAAAAATATGAATAGTGTGCACAATAGGCGCACCTATTAGGTGTAGCCCCCGACTTTGTGCTTAATTGTGAAACAATTAAACATAAACTCAAAGATTTTTAACCTTTTAGCCTTTCCCGAGTAGTATACTACATGGTATGTAGACTCTTCCGCATCATGTCAGTTGGTATAATTTTTGCTCATGGCAATTGGTGGCTAATCATGTAAGCTGAGTACCACTTCTTGGATTTTAACCCAATGTGTGGTCAGGTGTACTTGAGAGATACCTGCATCCCCAATTTTAATAGAGACCAACTATCGATCCTTATAAGGATGTATCGTCAATACCTAGCAAATAATGCAGATATCTTAACACATTTGTCTAGCAATTAGGCTTTCATGAAGCATATCTGATTATTTAATCGGTTTCTGTAAATAGCATCTGCACTGTGATTTTAACACAGTTAGCAGTCGGCTCTATAGGCATGCCATTTAGAAACTCATATCTTGTGGCCCAGTACCGAATCAGCTGGCCCAAGCCCACTTATTAGCACGGGCTCTATAAAAGCGGGAAGAAAGAGAAAAGATTCCCTCATCTTCTCCAATCTGCCAATTGTTTTGTCTTCCAGCTTCCGCGCCGAAATTTCGCGCTTTGTCTCGCTAGGGTTTGCCATAGCCAGTGTCTCCCGATGGAAACTCGCGTGATTCCACTCTGCCGCATCCATCCCAAGCCTTCAATAGCTTTTCCCCTAAATCTTCTCGCTCCCAGCGATGCCGAGAGCTTCGCTCGAGATCTTGGAGATGTCTGCAGAAACTTGGCCGGTTTCGGACTGTGGTTCGACGAAGCTGAAATAGTTGAAGAAACAACTGATGCTGCAGCGACAAGAAGTCATCCATTAGCGCACCGCCGAAGGGGAATCTATGCCGGTGCCCCAATCTGGTAAGACAGTTGCCGTCACCTCTTTCTTTCATCGCAGTCTTACCCTCCCCTCTTCGGATTTCTTCTGCCAACTTCTATCCTTCTATCGATTAGAGTTGGTGAATTTGAATCCCAACTCCATCCTAGAAATCTCCATCTTTGTCACATTGTGCGAAGCTTTACTGGGGGTGAAGCCCCATTTTAATCTCTTCCAATATTTGTTCCATATTAAGCCCCAGCCATCCAAAAATAAAGTCCAAGTGATTGGAGGAGCCGGTCTCCAACTCAGGAATGAAATGAAAAAGATCTATCTTCATGTTCCTTTGAAAACCTCCCTCAAGGGCTAGCATAGAGAATGGTTCTACTGCTCCAATCTCAAACCTTCTCTGCCCCCTTTCACTGGTTCTCCATCAGTGGTTCTGCCCAGCTGGTCTTCCATGCCAAGCTATGAAGAGATGGGCCAAGTATACCAGTTGGTGGAGAAGATTGACGTGCTGAAGAGCTCGGGGTTGACTGGTTCCTGGGTAATGAGATGTTTCTTGAACCACTGCACCAGGCCTTTGAAGTTGAGAAGCCACTTCGGTTGGGATTATCAGGGTAAAAATGATCCCAGCCGAGAATACCCGGACTTAACCGATAAGAACAAGGTGACTGATACCTTGCTCGGTTTTTTCATCAACGGGGTAGTGGAGAAAGAAGACGCAGAGCATGCCACCAAAGCCTATAGCCAGAAAAGGCCTCGGCCACAGGTAATCTTGAAAAACTGAAGTTGAATTGCTATCCATCTGTGATGAATGTCTGTGGATATCCGTCTCGGATTGCTCTACAATGTATGATGTGTGTTGTTGAAACATTTGCAAGACTGTGAGGAGTTTGATGATAATTCCCAAACCCTGTTCGGACACCAAAATGAAGAAGAGACCGGCCAGCCCTTGTGCTGCCCAACCCAGCTCCAAGAGCGCTGGGAAAAAACCCATTGAAGATCCGGGCAAGAAAAGAGCAAGCAAGCCGAGCGTAGCTATTGACGCCGAAAACCGCCGGGTGTGCCAAAAAGCTTGCTGACGATCTGGTTCGGCGTCTGGTGACACGCAAAGGCCTGGGAGATCTGCTTAGCTCCAGTGCAGGTCCTAAAATATTTGAGGTTCGTAGGCGTGCTAGTCAATTTGACCCCGCAATTGACAAGGAGATGAAGAAATTTGATTACTGATCCAATCGGCCAGTAAGCCGATACGGATTCCTTCCAGCCGATCGCCGCTATGCTCGTGCCCGGGCCCTCGCCTGTACTCGCGCCCGGGTCTCGTGCTCAGGTTCTCGCTCCCGGGTCCTCGCTTGTGCTCGTGCCCGGGTCAGCAGTAACTGCACATCGGCTATCGGCCGATACGGGCTGATATAGACTCCTCGTAGCCGATAGCCGATGGCACCTGTGTATCAGCTAGGAAACCGATAGCGCTATAAACAAATGGATAAGCTGTCAGTATAACATGTGCATCAGCTAGAAGCCGATGATAAAATAGATAAGCAAAACAGTAAGCCAGCCGACTGCCGAGGAAACACATGTGCATCGGCTAGAAAACCGATGATAATATAGATGACTAAAACAGTAAGGATAATACAGTCGGCTTTATAAAAAGATAACCTATCGGCTAAGCACTCCGATAGAACGTCGCATATACACCGATCGGCTCGACAAGGATAAATCTATTATTATCGATCTAGTAGTTCAGATCTAACTGATGCAGCACAGATCGATAATAGTAAAGGAACCTCAACAAGCCGATAGACCTAATGCAACGGTGATGTAATAAGATAACTTACCGGCTATACATTCCGATAAGACGCTTGCGCAAAAACCATCAACCTAGCAGGAACGATTTATCGCTGGCAGTTCAGTAGGTCGGACCCAACCGATGCAGCACGAACTGATGATAAATCGCCCCCAGTAAACTAATAAGATCTACGCACGCGTGATGTGGTATACCTGATCGGCCTAAGAGGTCAGACCGAACTGATGCAGCCGTAGACAGGGCAGATACACCTGGGTAAGGGGTGACGAGTCTTACCCTCTCACAGGAGTTCGGACCTAACCGATGCAGCCCCGCTCGAGAAGCAAGAACCCGTTGAAAGGTTGGCGATGCGCCGAAGTTTAATTGATCGAGAGATGATTTACAAGCTACCCGGGCATACGTATATATATCCCGAGTTATTACAGTCCTTATAGGACACAGAACAGGACTTTCCTAACTAGAAAAGGAAAACTAACAGACCTGATCGGACAAGAGATCAGGTTTTCTAAAAGGTAAAACTATCTAATGGATAAGATAAATAACTGCCATAACGTGGTCTTCACGATTCCTTCTCAAATCCGGTTTCTTCTGGATTAATTTCCTCAGGTTGATATAGCTTCTATCTTTACCGAATCTGATATGAGCCGTGACAAATTTTGGCGTTAACACATGCCCCCCAATTTCGGAGTTTGTTTTCAAACTTCGAAATTCTTCTGTTCGGGCCTCAATATTCCTTCCTGGCCTCTTGAAATCGGCTTTCATGAGCCGATACCTTTTGTACTAGGTGTGCTAAGCTCTTGAAGTCTTCTGATGAAAATCTTTCCTTGATCGGAGCCACCAAACCTTGGAATGCTAACTCGGCCAGCTGTGCATCATCCAGACTTAAACTATAACATCGGCTTCTAACATCACGAAACCGCTGGATATATTCTGAGACTGATTTCTCTGGCTTCTGTATTACCGATGTTAAGTCTATCAAACTCATCTCCTGACTCCCCATAAAGAAATACTTATGGAATTGCTTTTCCAGATCAGCCCAACCTCGAACTGAGTTAGGTGGCAATGAAGAAAACCATGTAAAGGCCGATCCGGATAATGATAACGGGAAGAGTCTAACTCTCAAAGCTTCTACAGCCGATGCGTCTCCACATTGAGCCAAGAATCGGCTGACATGTTCCACTGTAGATACATCATCTTGCCCTGAGAATTTAACCAAAGTCTGGTACTCTGTATCGGCGCGGCAACGGAGCTCTATCAAACCAATCTGGATATGAAGGCCGATACATAAACATTTCCTCCTTCGGTCTTAGACCGAATTGCTCTCTTATCACCTCTGTGACTCTTGCTGATAAATCTTCTTTTGGATCTTCACCGTAATAACGCAGAGGTAGAGTTGATAGCCGATTCTGATTCTGATATTCCCTCGGAAAATTGTACTCAGGAACATCTTTTGGATAACTCTGTTGATGCCCCCCATAGTACGCAGTTTGATATCCTTGAGGAATCCCATCTTGTTGCCCCCCGGGTATTTGAATCGGCTCTACTGCCTTCTTGATCAAGCTCTGTAATGTGTTCACCAATATCCCAGATTGATCGGTCAACGCATGATGAACTGCTTTATTAAACATGTCTTGGATCGGCTTTTGTGAACTTGCAGGCGATGTATGGCTCGATTCATCAATCAGAACAGGCTTTGGAAATTGCGACTTCTGAATCGGCCCTTGATCTGTCATACCGAAGGATTCTAGACAAAGCTTCCGAAAATCATCGATGTTCTGCTCCACTTGTTGTCTCTGTTCTTCGGTCAAGTCTTCCATTGTGACTGGAATCATATTATCTATACTGACCTCCTTTCCAGCCATGTTGAAGTTCTGTCCCACCGGGTCAAAAACGTGTTGATTCAGCCGATAGGATATACTGTGATGATCTGAAGATCGGGTCCCACCGGGCGTGCCAAAAACGTGTTGACGCCGAAAACCGCCGGGTGTGCCAAAAAGCTTGCTGACGATCTGGTTCGGCGTCTGGTGACACGCGAAGGCCTGGGAGATCTGCTTAGCTCCAGTGCAGGTCCTAAAATATTTGAGGTTTGTAGGCGTGCCAGTCAATTTGACCCCGCAATTGACAAGGAGATGAAGAAATTTGATTACTGATCCAATCAGCCAGTAAGCCGATACGGATTCCTTCCAGCCGATCGCCGCTATGCTCGTGCTCGGGTTCTCCCTCCCGGGTCCTCGCTTGTGCTCGTGCCCGGGTCAGCAGTAACTGCACATCGGCTATCGGCCGATACGGGCTGATATAGACTCCTCGTAGCCGATAGCCGATGGTACCTGTGTATCGGCTAGGAAACCGATAGCGCTATAAACAAATGGATAAGCTGTCAGTATAACATGTGCATTGGCTAGAAGCCGATGATAAAATAGATAAGCAAAACAGTAAGCCAGCCGACTGCCGAGGAAACACATGTGCATCGGTTAGAAAACCGATGATAATATAGATGACTAAAACAATAAGGATAATACAGTCGGCTTTATAAAAAGATAACCTATTGGCTAAGCGCTCCGATAGAACGTTGCATATACACCGATCGGCTCGACAAGGATAAATCTATTATTATCGATCTAGTAGTTCAGATCTAACTGATGCAGCACAGATCGATAATAGTAAAGGAACCTCAACAAGCCGATAGACCTAATGCAACTGTGATGTAATAAGATAACTTACCGGCTATACATTCCGATAAGACGCTTGCGCAAAAACCATCAACCTAGCAGGAACGATTTATCGCTGGCAGTTTAATAGGTCAGACCCAACCGATGCAGCACGAACTGATGATAAATCGCCCCCAGTAAACTGATAAGATCTACGCACGCGTGATGTGGTATACCTGATCGGCCTAAGAGGTCGGACCGAACCGATGCAGTCGTAGACAGGGCAGATACACCTGGGTAAGGGGTGACGAGTCTTACCCTCTCGCAGGAGTTCGGACCTAACCGATGCAGCCCCGCTCGAGAAGCAAGAACCCGTCGAAAGGTTGGCGATGCGCCGAAGTTTAATTGATCGAGAGATGATTTACAAGCTACCCGGGCATACATATATATACCCCGAGTTATTACAGTCCTTATAGGACACGGAACAGGACTTTCCTAACTAGAAAAGGAAAACTAACAGACCTGATCGGACAAGAGATCAGGTTTCCTAAAAGGTAAAACTATCTAATGGATAAGATAAATAACTGCCATAACGTGGTCTTCACGATTCCTTCTCAAATCCGGTTTCTTCTGGATTAATTTCCTCCGGTTGATATAGCTTCTATCTTTACCGAATCTGATATGAGCCGTGCCAAATTTTGGCGTTAACAGTAGCACCGGGGAGTTTGAAGATCAAAGACCTTGCAAGTTTAGCCTCTAGGCTGCCAAGCCCGAGGCCATGTTCTTCGACTCCGAGGCCAGCAACATCGAGCCCAAGGCCAGCACCGCCGAGCTCAGCAACATTGAGTCCAGCAACATCGAGGCCAAGGCCGGTGCCGCCGAGTATGAGATCAGCAACATCGAGCCCAAAGGTGGCGCCGCCGAGTACCTCGACGCCCCAGTCGGCTACGCCAAAAACAGAGCCGACTGGGGGTAAATCGCCACTGCTGATTGCCGTGCCGACTGGCCCAACAGCCAGCAGCTCTCCACCGCCGATATCTTCTGGAGCCCACTCGTGGAAGTTCAAGACTTCTAAGAGGTAAGCAATCTTTATTCTTCCAAGAATCTTGAATGCAGTAATAGTGCCTTGATATTTGTCATGTCATGCTGGAAGCTAGTTGACATAGATCCCAAGGGGACTATGCTAGCTGCTCCTATCATTGAGCCAACCCCAGCCAAGCCAGCACTGACAAGTTCATCTGTTGAACTAGAGGTTACCCTAGCTGCAGAAACTGAAGCAATACCGACAGTAGGACCACCAGCACCGACCAACCAAGGGGCGAATGCTGAAGTCGTCGCTCCAGCCCCCAAACAAGCCACCGAAGCCCCTAAAGCTGCCGAGTTTGGAGTCGGGACCTCATCTTCAACAATTTCTTCATTGTCTTCTGATGAAGTGGACCTCCCCAGGCTTGAAGCCCCTTTGCACAAATTCCCAAGAACATTTCATTGGGTCACTCCTAAGGGATTCACGGATAGTTATGAGCACGACAAACAAGCAGCATCGAGGGAACACGAAGTCCTTCTATGTGCTATAATTGCCGCATCCAGGGGAGTCTAGGTATGTAGCAAGTCTTGCAATGTTGAGTTCTGGACAGTTCGCATTTGACTTGGTACTCTACCTTTTGACTCTGTTTTGCTCTTGTTTTGCTCTGAGCAGAAGATTATCGATCGTTCAGAGAAAATGAACAAGGTCCTGACCCAGCTCGTACCCCATTGTGGAGGCCATGGGCCCCGGGTACCTCATCACCTACATATGGGCCACTCGGATAGAGGATGGGCCGAATCATGTAATTAGAGATAAGATAGCACCTGGCAGGCTTTACCTTGTACAATAAGGAATAGCAGTCTTAGTCGGATAAGTTTCTATCTCTAAGAAGGAAATCCCTTGGCTGTATCCGGCTGGGATCCTTATCATGTACCCCTGTCTCCTAGTATATAAAGGGAGGCAGGGCGCCTCATGAGGGCACGGGAAGATCATCGATCAACACAACCCATCAAAGGAATAACACCACAACTGGACGTAGGGTATTACCTCACATCGAGGACCTGAACCAGTATAAAATCTCTTTCTGCTCCTCTGCAATCCACCGAGTTTCCCCTTGCCGAGTAGCCTTATAGTTCTATTGCCGGTGTAAAACATCGACAGTTGGCGCGCTAGGTAGGGGCTTCGGCGAGTTTCGCATCCAAGATCTCGATGGATCCAACAAGAGGAGTCGATGGCCACAAGTTCTCCCCCAGAGACGTAATTTCCTTCGGAAGCCTCAACTTCATTGCCGACCAAATCGGCAATCTGACCTTGGCCGAAGCAGATCTAATCCGACCGGTCGAGGAACCAGCCGACTCCACGCCAGTCGGCCCACCAGATGCGGCGACAATCATCATCAAGCCGCAGCACCAACTCTCTGCGTTGCCGAGCCACGGGGCAACTCTCTCTGCCGGCGTTCGGCCCGAGTCAGGCCTAGAGTTGACTCAGGTCAGGCAAGGAAGGAGGGAGATCCTCAATTTCCCACTCGGATTCGGCAACGTCACACGACCGCATCCCGTGCGGCACTCCCGATCTCCCGCGCTTCAGTTTGGACACGGCCCTAAGCCATTTTAGATTGGATCTAGGATAATCAAGGCGATTCTTACTCCGCTCAACTACGCGGACTCCGACTCCCAGTCGGACACCAGTTCGAACTCTAGTTCGGACACCAGTTTAGCGGGTCTCCTCATCCCCCACAAAATCTTCATGGCATAAATGCCCCCACAGGAGATTCACCGAGCGCAAGAGGAACAACAAGAGGAGGACCGCTGACTAAGACAACAGGAGGAAGCCAACCGCGAGGCTCGCAATGACGGGCTGTGACAAGCTGGGCGAGTCGCCCAGCAGCAGATCCTCCAAACCAAAGTCGGCGACCATGACATCTTCGTCACGCCACAACAGAACGTCGTGGCCACCGCAACCCTGCTGGACACACTCCAGCTCGGGCCTAACCACCAGGCCACCTCGACTATCGCCAAGATCAAGGCGATGATCACAGCTGCCGCCTATCAGCAGCAACAGCAGTTGGGTGACACAGTTATACCAACCAATCGGTCGGTTTCTCCAGCTGCAGGATCATCTGCGTCAACTCTACGCCCGACAGCCGACTCTAGTCGGCCACACGAGGAGTCCCGACAAACCTCACTCGGCAGCACCAACAACAACCGATGGCACCACCAGTTCGACCGCCGACCCAATCAAGACCTCCGAGTCCGACTACAATGCGACCTTCGCCATACCATAAACGCCCGGCGTGAAGAACGCGAAGAAGATGAGCATCGCCGAATGGAGGACGAAAACGAACGTTTCGGTCTCCACCACGGGCGGTTACGCCGCCCCAGACGGAGCCGAAGCCCTAACGAAGACAAAGGCATTCATGCTTTCACACAGGAGCTCCAGGAGGTTGACTGGCCGTCGGGCTTCAAGCCTACGGGGATCAAGAAATACGACGGCAAAACCAACCCCGAGTCTTGGCTCACCGTATACACCCTAGAGGTTCGCGTAGCTGGAGGTGATAGTAAAGCCATGGCTAACTACCTCCCAATCGCTCTGGCCTACTCGGCGAGGACATGGCTATCAGACCTCCCGAGGTGGTCGATTGGTTCCTGGGGACAACTCAGGGAGCGGTTCATTGCTAACTTCTAGGGGACCTACGAGAGGCCATCTTCAGAGCATGATCTTTATCAGCTGCACCAAAAGAAGAACGAGTCTCTGCGCGAATTCAACAAGAGGTTTTCCGAGAAGCGCAACCAAATTCCAACCATCAAGGACGAGGCTGTCATCGCCGCCTTCCGCAAGGGAGTAAAGGACGCCCCGTTCATCACGAAGTTCACTCGGAAGCCACCATCCACAGTCTGGGCCCTCTTCGACATGGCTAACAAATACGCCGACTCAGACGAAGCAGTCGCCGAGGCCTTCGACGAAAAGAAGGAGCCCCGACAAAAAGATCAGAATGCAAAAGCCGACAACGAGCCGTCTCAAAACAAGTCTGGCAGCCGCAAGCGGAACTCGGACAATGAGGTGGCCAACATGGAGCGCACTCGGTCGTGGCCCCAGCGGAATAACGACTACCAAAAAGTCATGAGCGGGCCATGCCCCTTCCACCCCAAGGGCAAGCACGCGGCCAAAGACTGCTACATGCTTAAGAAGTTTGCCTCCGAGCAGGCTTCATCATCTGGCACCGACAAGGACAAAGACAAGCCAGATCAGGGTTCGGCCGACGATTTTCAAGATCCTCAAGCCGAGCTCAACCATATCTTCGGAGGGCCGTCTGCCTACGAGTCCAAGCACAAACAGAAGCTATCAGCGCGCGACATCAACACAGTCTCTACGACGGACAACCCCCAGTACCTGCGCTGGTCAGAGATGGCTATTACCTTCAACCGCGCAGATCACCCAGATCGGGTTTCACACCTAGGACGTTATCCACTCATCCTAGACCCGGTCGTCAAAAATATCAGGCTGAAGAAAACCCTCATCGACGGAGGCAGTGCGCTCAACATCATGTTCGCCAAGACTTTGGATGAGATGAATATTCCTCGTTCAGAGCTATGGCCGAGCACTGCGCCCTTCCACGGGATAATTCCCGGCCTGTCATCAACTCCACTCGGGCAAATCACATTGCCAGTAACCTTAAGCACGCGGGATAACTTCCGCACGGAAAACGTCTGCTTCAAGGTCGCCGACTTCGAGACCACGTACCACGCAATACTCGGACAACCGGCACTCGCTAAATTTATGGCAATACCGCACTATACATATATGGTGCTCAAGATGCCTAAGCCAGTAGGAGTCCTCTCCCTCCGCAGCGACGTCAAGCAAGCCTTCACCTACGACAAGGAGAGCTGCGAATTGGCTCAATCACAAGAGGCGGTAGTCGGGCGCAGCAGCATCCGGCAAGCTGCCACAACTGAAGTCGAGCAGGATCCAGTTCCGGCAAAAAAGGCGGCGAAGTCAGGAATTTCAGCAGACTCTGACATGAAGAAGATCCCCCTGGACCCTTCCGACCCCTCCAAGACTGCCCTAGTCGGGACCGGACTCGACCCCAAATAGGAAGACGCGCTCGTCACCTTCCTCCAAGCCAACAAGGATATCTTCGCGTGGAAACCGTCCGACATGCCGGGCGTACCAAGGGAGGTGATCGAGCACGCCCTCAATGTGAAGACAGACGCCAAGCCAGTCAAGCAACGGCTGCGGTGCTTCGCTCAAGACCGCAAGGATGCTATTCGGGATGAGATCACCAAGCTCCTCGCAGCCGGGTTCATCAAGGAGGTCTATCACCCGGATTGGCTAGCAAACCCAGTTCTGGTCCGGAAGAAAAAGGTAAATGGCTCATGTGCGTCGACTACACCAATCTTAACAAGGCGTGCCCCAAGGATCCATTTGGTCTTCCTAGGATAGATCAGGTGGTAGATTCCACGGCCAGGTGCGACCTACTCAGCTTTCTCGATGCTACTCAGGATACCATCAAATCAGCCTGAGGGAGGAAGATTGCTTAAAGACATCTTTCATCACGCTGTTTGGAGCATACTGCTACATCACAATGCCGTTCGGTCTGAAAATACTGGAGCAACCTATCAACGAGCAATTCAACGGTGTCTGCACACTCAAATCGGGCGCAACGTGGAAGCCTACATCGACGACGTGGTGATCAAGACCAAGTGCAAAGAAGACCTCATCACTGACCTAGAAGAAACCTTCCAAAATCTTCGACGATTCAAGATGAAGTTGAACCCGAAAAAATACACCTTCGGAGTGCCATCCGGCAAGTTACTCGGCTTCATCGTCTCGCATCGTGGCATCGAGGCAAACCCGGAGAAAGTTAACGCCATAATGAACATGGCTCCCCCGGCTAACTAGAAGGACGTCCAGAAGCTGACAGGCTGCATGGCGGCACTCAGCCGATTTATTTCCCGACTGGGCGAATGGGGTATGCCCTTCTTCAAGCTACTCAAAAAGGCAGACAATTTCCAATGGACTCCGGATGCCCAACAAGCCTTCGAGGACTTCAAACAATTTCTCACATCACCTCCCGTGTTGGCATCACCTATGCCCCAAGAACCGCTAATGTTGTATCTGGTGGCAACCACTCAAGTAGTCAGCACGGTACTGGTGGTCGAGCAATCCGAACAGGGTCACATCCAGAAAATACAACGGCTAGTTTACTTTGTCAGCGAGGTGCTTGCCGACTCGAAGACGAGATATCCGCAGGTCCAGAAGCTGTTATATGGCCTACTCATCACAGTCCGGAAGCTGGTGCACTACTTTCAAGCACATCAAATTACGGTGGTCACATCGTTTTCACTCAGGGATGTCCTTCATAATCACGAGGCCACTGGCCAAATCGCTAAATGGGCCCTCGAGCTGATGGCGTTTGATATCACCTTTCAGCCACGGACAGCAATTAAATCATAAGCTCTAGCCGACTTCATGGCCGAGTAGACAGAAGTTCAACTGCCTACATCAACAGTGAAGCTAGAGTATTGGACAATGTACTTCAACGGTTCTCTACGGATCGGCGGCGCCGGGGCTGGAGTCATATTAACATCCCCCACCGGCGAAAAACTCAAGTACGTCCTACAAATCCACTTCCCAGCTTCCCACAACATTGCCGAGTACGAGGCACTTATCCACGGGCTCCGGATTGCTATATCACTCGGCATTCGTCAACTGGTTATGCGCGGGGATTCTCAACTCATGGTGAACCAAGTCATGAAAGACTGGACTTGTCTTGATGATACCATGGTGCATACTGTCAGGAGGTCCGCAAGTTGAAAACAAGTTCGATAGGCTGGAAATAACACACGTCCTGCACCAATACAATGACGCGGCAGACGAGCTGGCAAATATGGGATCCAAGCAAGAAGCGGTTCTGACTGGAATCTTTGTCGAGCAACTCATGGAGCCATCAGTCAAGAAGAAACCGGCGCCGAAGCAGTCGGGAGACGAACCTACCCCGGCTACAGACGAGGTGCTGCACATATGTCAAGACTGGCGAGCCCCTGTTGTCAAATTTCTCCTGGACGACGAACTCCCAGACGATCGCAGTCAAGCCGAACAAATCAAGCGTCGAAGCAAAAGCTTTCTACTAGTCGGAGAAGACCTGTACCAAAGGAGCGCATCCGGTGTCCTCATGCGTTGCATCACCACCGAGGAAGGCAAGCAGATCCTATAGTCGATCCACTCGGGTATATGTGGCAACCATGCCGCATCCAAGACGTTAGTCGGAAAGGCTTACCGGCAGGGATTTTTCTGGCCCACAGCAGTAACAGACGCAAAAGAAATTGTTCACAAATGCGAGGGTATCAACCAAGTAGTGAGTCGGGGGCTGCATGTATTATATGTGTTTTGTCAATAATATACGAGCCTGTCTTACTCTAGTTATGAAGCCTTACTATGACTGTCACGTTTGCCCGAGTGCACTTTCTTACAGTGAATGATTTTATTAAGTTCCGACAGACTAACTCAGTGCAGACTACACATTCGAGTAAAGCTAATGACAACTGAGTAGTAATTCAAGGCTTGGCGGCACTGCACATATATTTACACATGTTTTCCACAAGAGTTTATATATACCGACTACATGATATATTACTCTTACAGACCTAGGTCTCGGGTGATTATCTCAGCAGTCAGCCTCACCCGGGCTATCAGCTCCAGCGCCTCCTTGGGCGTCATCTCCTTGGCAAACCCCTCCCCGATGGCTTCAATGTATGCCCTCGGGTAGATTGATTTGGTCATCGCCAGGGTTTGGGCCACGCCGGCAATGACATGCTCATCCGAGTACTTCTTCAAGGCACTCGGTGCATCCTCAAGACGCGCCTCTACTTGGGGGATCCTGCTGCAACTGGTTCCCACAGGGCTGGGATCTATGAGGTCAAGGAGCCCTTTCACGGACCCGACGAGGGCTTCCCGTGACTCCCTGATGACTCTTATCTCCTCTGTGTAAAACCGATATTAGGCCTGGACATTGGCTTTCATGTCTGTTCGGGTCCACCGGCAAGTAAACTTGTCAGGCTCGGTTGCAGATGGAATGACTAATGGATTGGTTAAGATCATGGTCAGGTTGGGGACTTACTTTTGTAGTCGGCCTCCCACTTGGCTACGGTTTTCTCCAGTTCGGCTTTTTCTTCACCGAGCTTGATGGTGGCCTCTTTTAACTTGGCCTTTTCCCGTTCGAGCTCGGCGTTGGCCTTTGTCAGATCGGCCTTGACCTTCTCAAGCTCAGCCTTGGCTTCTTCGGCCTCCTTCAGCTGGGCTTCCCCCTCTATTCAGGTCTTTAACTCGACATCGAGGGCTGCACGACAGATTAGTCATGGACTCAACCTTGCGGCCAAGACGCAATTGGGCAGTCGAGAACAATGCAGCTGGAGAAATACATCAAGAGTTCAGTCAGGAAGACACATTCGGGGGACTTACCTCTGATCTTCGTAGCTTGGGCCCAATTTCATCCCTGAGCTGGGTGGCGGCATCCTTCAGCCAAGCTTCCCTCCCCGCGTGGCGCTCCTCCATCTCAGCCTTCAATGCCCGGAGTTGCTCTAATTCCGCGAGGTGGGGGGCCATTTCGACCAAGATCTCGGTCATCTCCTCATTGCGATCGACAAGTTTCTGCTCAGGGAAAGAATAAGTCAAGAGTGGAGTCAGACGTCAAAACAAGAAGACCACCACGACTCTGCCACAAGAATTATACCCCAACTCCCTGGGACCCTGTGATGGCGGCGCAAAGCAAGCTTTCGTGTTCCCTTCTCGCCACGGCCTCATCAAGCTTGAAACTCTTCACGGTTCCGTTAGCCGCCGTCCAGGTGAACGTCCGAGGGAGCCTACGTGGAGGAGCTTCAATCCGAGGAAGGTTCAGGATCTCCGGCGGCAGCGACGATGACCATGATGGAGACAGGGTCCCGGCCCCCACATCGGCATCCTCTGCGACCTCAGGGGTCGACTCAGGGGCTCCGACAACGGCCTCGGCAGCGGGCGTCGGCTCAGGGGCTGGGGCAGCAACCTCAGCAACCGCTCCTTGGTCGGGCGGCACCAGTGACCCCGCGGTCGGGACCACCTCAGTCTTCATGACTAGGCTAGCCACCGGCTCAGCGGGTGTGCTCGCAGGCGCCGGCTTGGCTGGGGCAGGCTCTTCAAGAGGAGCGGTCGGAGCAGTCTCCTTGAGATCGATATCGGCACGCTTCCTGGATGGCGAAACAGACATCAAAGTACCACTGCAACAAACAAGAATCTCAGAAGATCCGGAGCAGCATACCTCTTGGAGAACTTCAGTCTCCCGCCGGGTGATCCGGGTCCCTGTGGTGCACTGCGCCCGGTTGTTGGCCTGGTCGGCGAAGTAGTCGGCGGCGGCGTGGCAACTGGAGGTGACCCCGTCGGTGGCGTGGTCAACTCAGGCACCCGTGTGCTTGGCGGCGCCTGCTCGAACCGCGTACTTGGCGGCGCTTTCGCCGGGCTTGGTAGCATCGAGCTCGGTTGTATTGGTCCCAGCCTGGGACTTGATCGCCTGGGTGCCGCGGCAGCGGTGTCCTTTATCTTCAGGCCTCCAACCACGACACGCGGTGTCATGGTCCCTTCGCCCCGATATAGAACGGGCCTTTTCGCGGTGGTGTCCTTTATCTTCAGGCCTCCAACCATGACACGCGGCGTCATGGCCCCTTCACCCCGATATAGAACGGGCTTTTTCCCAGCTCTCATGGAGTCGGGTTGGGCAACAGCAAGGCTCCTCAGCCTCTTCTTCGCTCTAACGGCTGACAACGGGCGGGAATCCTCATCGAACTCCACGCATTCCTACAGAAGATTCAATAAGATCTATCACATAATGCTAGGCAATCACAGATACAGACCCACTGGCATTCGTCACAGATGAGGGACGAAGATTACCTTGGGGCGGCGCCTAAGGAAGCTATAAGCAGCAATCCGGCATTTATCGTCCTCGGTCTTGATCACCCCCTCGGAGAGGTAACCAAACAGGGTCTCGGTTACCTTGAACTTATCGGCCGACTTGTGGCTTACTCGGTCAGGATCAAGTTTGCCTTGGAAATCCTAGCCGAACGCGCTCCTCAGCTTTAGCGGCTGGATGTGCTAAGTCAAGAAACGCCGCGCCACCCAAGGCCCGGTCAGGCCAGCTTCTTTAAGCTTGTCCAATTTCTCCAGCAATTGATGCACTTGGCCCATCTCCTCAAAGGTTGGATCTGCTGACCAATTTGGTAAAACTACCGGTGGCAAGCGGTGAATGGACGCAAGGAGGGAGCCAGATATGCGCAATAAAACCACTCCTTGTACCAGCCTTTCAGGGAAGATTTAAGGAGAGATAAAGATATGTTTTCTTCCTATCACTCCTCAACTGGAGACCAGCATGTCACAGCCCGATTTTTTGGGAATTAAATAATTAATTAATAATTGATTTTTCAGAATTTATATTAAATTATAAAGTAAATTAATTAAGTAAAGTAAAAATAGGAAATAAAAATTTCTTTAATAAATCATGGTTGAAATTATTTTTAATAAATTCGTTGTGTGTAATTATACTCTCTGAAATTTTCTCGGATTTTTCGGAGCAACAGAATTAATTTTAATACCACAAAGATCAATTTCAGTAATTATTTAAATAATTCCCAATTCTTTCTCTCGGGTCGGTCTCTATCAAATCGCTTTGTACCTTTCTCGAGTTGTCATCCCCGAATCTTTGATTCCCCAAAAAGTCCGACTTCAGAAAAATCCCCTAAAGTTTCAAATCCGACAGACTCGGATTTATTCATCTCTCTTTTATCGAATATTCATTTATCCCCTTTGATTTCATCGAAGAAAATTCAAATCCTCAATATTCAGAATAGTCGTTTCATCCTGAAACCCCTTGGTCTCCCCTATTTCAAATTAATATTCCGATTCCAAAAATGTCAAAAACACTAAATTCCAAATTTGACGAAATTGAAATTTCCCGGAAAAATCTTCCCTTTTTTTACCTTCCAATTTTACCCCTTTTCCTTTTTCCTTCCCTTCTTTTCCTTTTCCTCCCTTCTTTTCTTTTTCTCTTTTTCTCTCCGGGGCACTGTTCCTCTTCCTTCTTCTTTCCTCTTCTCTCCTCTGCCTCTCCACGCCACCAGCCCAAGCCGGCCTGGTCCAACCCCGAGCCGCCCGGGCCGAGCCTCCCCTCGGCCTCAGCCCGGCCTGCTGCGCCTGCGCCCGACCTTGGCCTAGTCCGCCGCGCCGCCGACCCGGCCTAGCCGGCCGAGTCCCGAGCCGTGCCAACGCCCCCAACGGCCGCCGCGTCGCCTCCATGCCTGCCGCCGCCGAATCCGGCGTCGTCTCCATCCATCGCCGCCTCGGTCTCTCCCTCGCTCTCGTCCTATATATATATCAAGCCGCCGCTCCCGCTCGGTGCCCTACCGCCGCCGCTGCATCTAGTCACCGCCGCCCCGGCGTCTCCTTCGCCGGACCAGCGCCGTCGCCCGCCGCCAGCGCCGGTCTGCCGTCGCCCCTGCTTCCGCCGACGCCGCTGCCTCTTCTGCTCCCGTGCGCCGTCGCCGTCCTCTGTGCCGCGCCGTCGCCCCTGCATCTCGAGAGCGTCGCCGCCTCCGCCCCTGTCGCCGTCTCACCGTCTGCCTCGGACGCCGCCTCCTCCCGTCGCCGGTGAGCATCCTCGTAGCCGCGCCCTCTCCTCCCCGGCCGTGTGTTGCCCCAATGGCACCTCTCCTCGTCGTCCTCTACGCCATGCTCCGTCCTCCGCCAAGTCGTCCTCCTCCGCCGCCGCCCTCGTCGCCGACCCGGCGCCGTCGCCTGCCATTGCCGTCGTCACGCCGGCTGTCGCCTGCTCCTTCCTGGCCGAGCCGCCGTCATCCTAATCCTTCGTCGCCGGTCGTCGCCTTGCCCGTCGTCCTCGGTGGCCGTTGCCCAGTCTTCCTTGGCCGAGCCTCATGGCAGGAGCCTTTCTTTCCCCTGTGCCTCTACATTGCGGGTCCCAGCCAGCAGTCCTTAGTAACACCAACGTGTGGACCCTGGCGGTTCCACCTCTCTCTGTGTCACTGCATGTGGGCCTCGACGACCGTCCTTTTTCTATGACACAGCCAAAATATTCTTGTTAAACCTAAAATCCAGAGCTATCGCAGAGAATATTCTTTTCTAATTCTTTTCAGATCCATTCTGAATTCAATCTTCCAAAAGCTGTACCTTTTCCGTTTGAAGTCCGAATCGACCCATTCTTCTTCCTAAATTCATTTAAAATTATAATCTACTTGTTTATGTATTTTTATGTACTGTTTATTTGGAGTTTCTTAGGATTTATTATCGTTTTGCGTGTAGTCGCGTATATCGCCGATTCGGAAGATTGCGGAGTCTGCGGAAGAGTTTGGAAGAGTATTTGAAGACTTTTGCGATTGCAAGGCAAGTCACACGACAATCTCCTTGAGCATATTGATCCCATTTGCGAAAGCTATTTTATTTTAAAGTTATTGCATGAAATGCTTTAGAATGACATTATTACGGATAATTATTTAATAGCCAATATTCCTTGATATTTATGGCCATTTGGATGTTGATTCCTATACCTTGATACCCCGGGTAATAATATTGACTAGCCGGGTATTTAATTATTTATCTGGCTAGATTATTTAGGATTTGCTTAGCCATACCTAGAAACTATAGTGTCATTATATGTGGGAAACTATTCATGCACTCTGATTAATTAATAGATAATGGCTATATTTTCACGATCGTGAGTCATGGTTGATTGATTAAATATGACAATTAAAACTTGACTGAATGGTGGGTTGTGAGCACCAGGTTGGAATGTTGCTAGCGGCGCTCATGACGGTTAAGGACCGGTTCGAGGACTACTTGTTGCGAAGCAACACTCGTGCTAACCACAAACCAGCATGGGTAATGGTAGGATCCAATGTGTAGTACGTTCAACCGGGGTCTATCATGGTGTGTTGTGGCTGTGTCAATAAGACCACCATGGCTACGTCAATAAGTCCATGTCTTGGGCGTTGGATCATTTCCCTGTTGGGGGCCTGATCAGCTCCTGCTGGAAACTGGTGGTCCAGCGGGTGGCTTCCTTGTTGTGCGGGTTACATGGAAGATCCTATCATAATTCCTTTCCGAGGTATCGTGGTGGTATCAAGGGGCACAGTGATGTGCTGTAGAGTTGTCTTGTGGGTAAATTGGTACATCTCTGGCCAGAGTAAAACTATTTGGATAGCCGTGCCCACAGTTAAGGGCGGCCTAGCAATGTTTCTGTGATTAGTCCCACACTATTTAATAATGATGATAAATGATGGAATCTGATAGCTCCAGGATGGAGGGAATATGGTTTGGGCCTGAACTGCGTTGGAGCGTTGTTCAGAGATTGGTTAAATGCTGATAATAATTAAACTACATTGTTTCAATGATTTTAAATGCAAATGTTTTAAATGCTGTTTTATGCAAATAAGCCATACTATGCCTTTCCTTTGGTATCCTGTTGCATTACATTGCATTTCCTAGTGTGGCTTGTTGAGTACGGTGGGTGGTACTCAGTCTTGCATTATCGCAATCTTTAGAGTGAAGCTTTGTGAGGAGGAGAAGTTTGGTGTTTGGCTTATACCCCAGTTGAGCTGCCTGTGGCTTCGAGCTGAAGCTACGCTAGTTGTCGTTCCGCTGCTGTTTTCTCCTGTGTGAGGACTAAGTGCCTCTGTTGTAAGTATTTATCGTTATTTCGTATTTGGTTATATTTATCAAATTGTCAATTTGTGTACCTCGGCTGATTCCTGGACGAGGATTTATTGCACAAATTAGCTTTGGAAATTCTGGTGAATTTCTAGGCGTGACACAGCCCCCCAATCACATTGACATTATTCTTAGAGGGCTGGGGTTTGATGTGGAACAGATGCCTGAAGAAATTAAAATGGGGTTCCACACTGGGGTTCCACACCCAAAAAACACTCGCAGAGAGTAACAAATATGGAGATTTGAAGAATCGAGTTGGGATTCAAATTCACCAACTCCAACCCATAGAAGTCAAGGATGCGACGGAAGAAATCAGAAGAGGGTAGGCACAAACCCTGATCGAAAAAAGAGGCAAAACCTACTGTTTCGCCAGATTGGGGATTTGGGACTGACTCACCCTTAGCCGGCCACCAACGGATCACCTCCTGACTGGGCAACTTCAATTCACTCTCCAGCAGCCTCAGTTTCACCGAGCCGCAATCCGAAGTCGGCCAAGCATTCCCCGGCGCACCCGCAAGATCCGAAGCTTTCGACATGGTGGGGAGCGGAAAGATTTGGGAAAAAAGCGAATTGGAGGCTTGCTACAGACGAAGCGGACTGGAATTGCCCGAGTTCGAGTAGGGAACAGTAGCAGCAGCTAACCCTAGCCGAGCAAAAGGTGAAATTTGGGCGCGGAGACGGAAGACGAAACGATTGGCTGATTTTGGGAAGATGAAGGAATCCTTTTCTCTCTCCCCGTTATTTATAGAGCCTGTGCTGACTAAATGGGCTTGGGCCTACACAGTCGGTGTTGGGCCACCAAGATATGAGTTCCTACAGTAGCATGCTCCATGTGGGCCGCCCGCAGGCTGAGTTGAAATTATAGCGCTGGTGCTACTAACAGGAGCCGATGAGGTAAACAGATATGCTTCATGAGAGCCTTATTGCTAAACATATATGTTTGGGTATCTGTTTTATCCACCAGGTCTCGAGGATATATCCTTATAAGGATCATAAACTAGTCTTCATTAAAATTGGGGATGCAGGTATCTTTCTCGAGTACACCTGACCACGCCGTAGATTTATTTTCATAAAAGTGGTACTCGGCCTACATGCTTAGCCAATAGTTGCCATGAGCAACATTATTCCAGCCAACATGACGCTGAAGAGTCTAACTTTCGAGTAGTGCACTGCTCGGGAGAGACTATAAACATATTCCTGCTGACATGACGCAGAGGAGTCTAACCTCTGGGTGGGACGCCACTCGGAAAAGACTATAAACCCCCCTTTCCAACTGACATGACGCTGAAGAGTCCCATATACGAGTAGCATCCTACTTGGCAGGACTATAAACACATATTCCAACTGACATGAAGTCGAAGAGTCCTACATACGAGTAGTTCCCTACTCGGCAAGACTATAAAGTTTATTTTGGTTGACATGATACCGAAGAGTCTCATATACCAGTAGTATACTACTCGAAAAAGACTTCCAGGTTAAAGATCCTTGACTTTATGTTTAATTGTCTTCACAATTAAGCACAAAGTCAGGGGCTACACCTAATAGGTGTGCCTATTCAGTGCACACTATTCATATATCTCCATGAAGCCCTTCATAGCCTCGCTGCCAGCTAACATGAAGCAGGACTCGGGAAGAAGACTCACTCGGACAAAGAGTACTCGGGAGCATCGCACTCGGGCAATCTTCACCGTGGAGGATGAGCACTCGGCATCAGCTGTGACTCAACTATGAAGGTCTCAAGGGCTACTGTGGAGGCTATGGGCCCTGGGTACCTCATCACCTACATATGGGCCACTCGGATAAAGGATGGGCCGAATCATGTAATTAGAGATAAGATAGCACCCGTCAGGATTTACCTTATACGATAAGGAATAGCAATCTTAGTCGGATAAGTTTCTATCTCTAAGAAGGAAATCCCTTGGTCGTATCCGGCTTGGATCCTTATCATGTACCCCTGTCCCCTAGTATATAAAGGGAGGCAGGGCACCCCATGAGGGCATGGGAAGATCATCGATCAACACAACCAATCAGAGGAATAACACCACAACTGGACGTAGGGTATTACCTCACATCGAGGGCCTGAACCAGTATAAAATCTCTTTACGTTCCTTTGCAATCCACCGAGTTTCCCCTTGCCGAGTAGCCCTATAGTTCTATTGCCGGTGTAAAACATCGACACCCATCTCCAACGACTAAGCCAGCTCCAAGTGGCCAAGGACGACCTGAGCAGACTAGCTAGGAGAAGGAAACATTGCTGAGGGGAGCAGTTGACAAGCTCAGGGATGAAAAGTGGGCTCTAGCCGAAAAGATTAGAAGTAAGTCTTCTATGTTATCCTCTCGAGTAAATCCCGAGTAGACTTCTCTAGCATTGTTGATTCCTGACTACCTTGTTGAGTTTTGACTACAATCTTGAGTTCTTGACTATTTTGATTTGCAACCCTTGAAGCCGAGTTGAAAACCCAAGCAGAGGAGAAGAAACAACAAGATATTAAGCCGAAGGAAGCGGAAAAGGCCAAAACCGAATTGGAAAAGGCCAAAACTAAGGTGGAGGCCGACTATGCTAGTAAGTCTCCCGCCTAACAATAACCTTAACCTGTCTTTTTGTTGCTCCAACTACATGTCTTGGCTAACAAGTTGTTAACGCCAAAATTTGGTAAGGCCCTATGTCAGATTCGATCAAAGGGGAAATTGAAGTCAACTGGCGAAAATTGATCCAGAAGAGACCGATTCCGGGAGGGAGCCGTGAAGACCGCTGTTTGGTAGTTGTTTACTGTACCTATTAATTAGGCAAGTGTTTATCTTTAGGAAACCTGACCTCGTGTCCAGTCAGGCCTTGTTAGCGTTTTCTGTTATAATTAGGAAATCATGTACCGTGTCCAATAAGGACTCATGTAACTCGGGGTATAAATACATACTCCCGAGGACCGTGTAAATTATCACTCGATCAATACAATTTCGGCGCATCGCCACCCTTCCGACGGGATCTTGCTTCTCGAGCCGGGCTGCATCGGTTAGGTCCAAACTCCTGCGAGAGGGTAAGTCTCGTCACCCCGGCTACCTATCGGCTAGGACTTCCACGGTTAGGTCCGATATTCTAGTCGGTTTATGGTAGTCGACTTACCACGATATATTTATTTTATCTATGGTTGCATCAGTTCAGTTTGATCTCATAGATTGATTAGGTATATCACATCACGCGTGCATAGATCGTATCGGCTTACTGAGAGCGGTTTATCATCAGTTTGTGCTGCATCGGTTAGGTCCGACCTATTAAACTGCTAGCGATAAATCGTTCCTGCTAGGTCGATACTTTACGTGCAAGCGTCTTATCGGGGTGTATAGCCGGTAAGTTATCATGTTTTAGCATCACGATCGCATCAGATCTATCGGCTTATCGAGATCTCGTTATTATTATCAGTCTGTGCTGCAACGGTTGGGTCCGATCTACTAGACTGAATAATAACGTTACTCTTAATAAGCCGATGGGTTTTATGCGATGTTGTTATCGGAGTGCTTAGCCGATAAGTTATCTCTTATTAAATATAGCCGATTATACTTCTTGCCTTGTTATACATTCTTGCCTGCGTTACTGTTACGATCGGCTAAGGGCTAGCCGATTGGTTTACTCTGCCGATCCGAGTGCGAGCACAAGCAGGTTCTCGGGCACGACCTCAGCCAAGTTCCCGGGCACGACTTCAGGTGAGGACCCGGGCACGAGCATAGGTAAGAACCCGGGCACGGATACGAATAGCAGAGGAAGATCCCGGGCGCGGATGAAAGCAAGGGCCCGGGCACGGGTGCCGGTAGTATCTTCGCGGCGATACTAGTAACTTTAAACCATGATTGGCTGGATTTCCTTTAATTTATTTTGCTCATGCATTCTGCTTGCTTACTTTACCAAGTTTACAGCCGGTTTTTGAGCATCCCTTCGATGATCGGCTAGTTTAATACTTATTTATTGTTATATTATTGTTCATGGCATCATCGGCTTCCAGTCGATGTATAAGTGCTACAGTGCGTATCGGCCATCGGCCGATGAGATGAGTCCAAGCCGGCTTCCAGCCGATTGGCTCACGAATTTGACATATTTTCTCCTTGTCAATTGCAGGGTCAAATTGACTGGCACGCCTACGAACCTCAAGATTTTAGGACCTGCACTGGAGTGAAGCAAATCTCCTAGGCCTTCGCGTGTCTCCCAGACGCCGAACGGTCCCCGGTGGGTTTTCGGCGTCAACACGTTTTTGGCACGCCTGGTGGGACTCGAAGTTTCAACGCGAAGTTTCAACGATCAGATTTGCAACATGACCAGGAAAGAAGTCAAAACAGACAACATAATTTCGGTCAGCATGGAAGATTTAACAGAAGAACAAAAACAGCAAATCGAACAAACTATGGCCAACTTTCAGAAGCTGTGCTTAGAGTCTTTCAGCATGACAAGGCAAGGGCCGATTCAGAAATCCCAGTTTCCAAAACCAGTACTGGTCGGTGAATCGAGCCGTACACCACCTGAAAGTCCACCAGTAAAACCCCTGCAAGAGATGGTAAATGAAGTAGTTCATCACGCACTCATCAATCAATCCGGGATTCTGGTGAACACACTTCACAATCTCATAAAGAAGACGGTGGATGGATCGATTATTCAAGAGCCTGCTCGGGGTCCTGTTTACCTCCCACTGAAGGTTGAACCGAATCAGGTTGCTTACAACGTCAGCAGAGACATACCAGAAAACCTGTTTACACAGAACCAGGCTGGGGGGCAACAGGATGTTCCTGCTGGATATCATCGGTCTGCTTATTACGGAGGATATCAGCCAAATTATCCAGGAGGCGGGGCCGATCCAGGTACTTACCAGAGGGAGTATAATAGACAGAATCGGCAACAAACTCCACCCGTCCAGTACCAACAAGACAACCTAAGGGAAGAAGATTTATCAACTAGGGTTGCTGAAATAGTAAGGGAGCAGTTCGGGATCAAGCCCAAGGAACAGACATTTATGTATCGGCATCCATATCCTGAGTGGTTCGACAGGGTTCCATTACCACACCGATACAGGGTCCCGGATTTCTCTAAGTTCTCAGGGCAGGACAACACGTCTACAGTGGAACATGCTAGCCGATTCCTGGCACAGTGCGAGGAGGCATCGGCTGAAGAGGCTCTGAGGGTTAGGTTTTTCCCCTTATCACTATCGGGATCGGCTTTTACATGGTTCTCTTCGTTACCACCGAATTCTGTTTGGGGGTGGGCTGATCTAGAAAAACAGTTTCACAAATATTTCTTTGCTGGAATTCATGAGTTGAGACTGTCAGATTTGACATCGGTTAGGCAATGACCAGATGAAATAGTACCGGAATACGTTCAGCGATTTCGGGATATCAGAAACCGATGTTATAGTTTGAACCTGAGCGATGGGCATCTAGCCGATCTGGCTTTCCAAGGTCTCTTGGCGCCAATTAAGGAGAGATTTTCATCACAAGAGTTCGAGTCCCTGGCGCATCTGGTACAAAAGGTATCGGCTCATGAAAGCCGATTTCAAGAGGCGAAAAAGGATAAGTACCAGAGAAGGGTTGCTCAAGTACAAGTTTATTCATCGAGCTCAGACGATGAGGGGTCCGATGCTGAGGTTGGATTGGCGGAGTGGGCCAGGAACAAGAAATCAGTATCATGCCCATGGGTCAAGGATATCGGCAAGGAGGAGCGGTATGATTTTGATATTAGTAAAGCCGATAAAATCTTTGACTTGCTGTTACAAGAGAAGCAGATACAACTGCCGCCAAACCACGTGATTCCTTCAGCCGAAGAACTAAAGAAGAAAAGATATTGCAAGTGGCACAATACTATATCGCATCATACTAATGAGTGCAAGGTTTTTGGCAACAAATTCAGTCGGCTGTCGAACAGGGAAGAATCAAGTTCGAAGACAAGAAGCCGATGAAGATTGATGGACACCCGTTCCCCGTAAACATGGTCTATGCGGGGTCATCATCAAGGGATCAGGCCGATGGAGCAAGACGTCAAAGGTATAAATCAAGGATTATTTCATCGGATATGATAGAAAAATATTCAAGGTATGAGGAACAGAGAGACGAACCAGAAAGGTATAATCCACATTGGGACTGCCCGTTCTTCCGGTTCTGCTGGGATCAAGGGATGAGACTGCCATCAATTGAAGATTGCCCTGAGTGCAGTAATATGGGGAATCGGCATGATCAGCAGCAGAGGTTTTCACAGGATCGGTCGCCTGGAAAAAGAGCATCGGTTCATAGCTGATTAGGGCCGATCCATGAAGAGTTCTTTGAAGAGGATGAAGAGGAAGTGCATGAAAAACAAGTCCGGAATCCTCAATGGTGCCCTAGTGGGATATTTACGAAGAATCAGAAGAGGAGGGCACAACGGCTACGACACCGCGAGCAGCAGGAAGAACAGAGACAAGATCAGGAAGAGGCCGATCATCGTCGCAAGAGAACTAAACAAGTATGGCGCGTGAAGAGAAAAGACGATGAAGTTGATCAATCGGCCCCAGTAGATATGGTGTTCTTTTTGCCTCGAGAGTATAAAGCAATTTCATCAGATGAAGAAGGCGATGAGGAAGTTTTCGCTCAATTAACGTTGCAACCCGATCAGGCCATATTTGATAAACCTGAAAAGTCAAAGCATCGGCACCTAAAACCGTTATATATCAAGGGTTATGTGAATGGGAAGCCGATGACAAAGATGCTGGTTGATGGGGGAGCAGCAGTTAATCTCATGCCTCATGCCACATTCCGGAAATTGGGAAAGACTGCCGAAGATTTGATCAAGACGAATATGGTGCTAAAGGACTTCGGTGGGAATTCATCAAAGGCGAAAGGCGTATTAAACGTGGAGTTAACAGTGGGGAATAAGACATTACCTACCACGTTTTTCGTCATCGACGGAAAGGGATCTTATAGTTTGCTTCTCGGCAGGGACTGGATTCACGCGAACTGCTGCGTGCCTTCGACAATGCATCAATGTTTGATACAGTGGCAGGGAGATCAAGTCGAAGTGGTCCTAGCAGATTGGTCAACCAACATTGCAATGACCGATCTACCAGTCTGGGAAGCCGATGGTGTTGACTGCCTATCCGGGAAAATATGGGAAGGAGACTACCTTAAGGTCACCAGCTAAGGGATACAGCCGATTCAGCAAGTCGGCTCTGAATTGTTACTCTGATGGGCTCCTTTGAAGACTTCAAGGGGAAACTGGGGCAAGGATTTACGTCGACCGATGATTTGGAGGAGATCAACATAGGACCAGGAGATAAGCCAAGGCCGACGTACATAAGCAGAAGGTTAAGTCCTGAACTTCGAGAAGATTTGATAACACTATTGAAGGAGTATCGGGATTGTTTCGCTTGGGAGTACCATGAGATGCCATGATTAAGCCGATCAATTGTTGAACATCGGCTGCCCATCAAACCAGGATATCGGCCATTCAAACAGGCTCCAAGAAGGTTTAAGGCAGAATTGTACGAGCCGATCAAAGCGGAAATCACAAGGTTGTATGATGCCAAGTTCATAAGGCCATGCCGATATGTTGAGTGGGTTTCGAATATCGTCCCGGTGGAAAAGAAAAACGGAAAGTTGAGGATATGTATTGATTTCCGGGATCTGAATAAAGCTACCCCAAGGATGAATACCCGATGCCGATAGCGGATTTATTGGTGGATGCAGCCTCAGGCCACAAGATTATCAGCTTCATGGACGGCAATGCAGGATACAATCAGATTTTTACGGCTGAAGAAGATATACATAAGACTGCGTTTCGGTGTCCTGGAGCTATCGGCTTGTATGAGTGGGTAGTAATGACTTTTGGATTGAAAAGTGCCGGTGCGACTTATCAGAGAGCGATGAATTATATATTTCATGATCTCATCGGCTTGTTGGTAGAAATTTACATTGATGATGTGGTGGTTAAGTCTAAAAGTGAGGAGAACCATATAGCCGATTTGCGAAAAGTGCTGGAGAGGGCCAAGAAATACGGACTAAGGATGAATCCCAATAAATGCGCTTTTGGTGTATCGGCTGGGCAGTTTTTAGGTTTTATGGTTCATGAGCAAGGAATTGAAGTTAGTCAACGAAGCATCAGAGCCATTAAGACTACAGAGCCACCAAGCAATAAGACAGAATTGCAATCATTGATCGGCAAGATTAATTTTGTAAGAAGATTTATATCAAATTTGTCAGGGAGGATTGAGTCTTTTACTCCATTATTGAAGTTGAAAGCCGATCAAGAATTTGTGTGGGGGGCAGCACAGCAGAAGGCATTTGACGAGATCAAGAACTATCTGAGTTCCCCACCTATTTTAATTCCGCCGCAGAGAGGAGTGCCGTTCAGGTTGTACTTATCAGCCGATGAGAAGTCCATCGGGTCTGTTTTGATATAGGAGTTTGGGGGAAAAGAGCGAGTTGTATTTTATCTGAGCAGAAGGCTTTTGGATGCTGAAACAAGGTACCCTGCGGTGGAGAAGTTATGCCTGTGTTTATATTTCTCATGTACAAAGTTAAGGCATTATATCCTATCGGCTGAGTGTACAGTAGTTTGCCAGGCCGATGTGGTCAAATATATGTTGTCGGCTCCAGTCTTGAAAGGGCGAGTTGGTAAATGGATTTTTGCTTTGACGGAGTTCGACTTGAGGTATGAATCGGCTAAGGCAATCAAAGGACAGGCAGTGGCCGATTTCATTGTGCAACACAGAGGGGCTCATGAAGATTATGTGGAGCCGATCCCATGGACTTTGTTTTTTGATGGATCGGTTTGCAAGCATGGATCTGGTATCGGCTTGGTTATCATATCGCCTCGGGGGGCAAGTTTTGAGTTTGCTTTTACAATTAAGCCTTATCGGACTAACAATTAGGCAGAATACGAGGCGGTGCTGAAAGGACTTCAACTCTTAAAGGAGATCGGAGCCGATGTCATAGAGATAATGGCGATTCTTATTGGTGGTCAAGCAGTTGTCTGGAGAATATGAGTGCAGGATGAGTTTTGAGGTCATATTATGAGGAGTGTATAGATTGTTAAGGATTTCAAAGATGGTATCAATAGGTCATATTCCAGGGAGCAGAATTTAGAAGCCAATGATCTTGCACACATTGCTTCAGGTATTGGCTGAATAGGCAGGTTGAGGTTGAGATAGCCGATATTGACATTCAAACAAGGCGATGACTGGAGACAGGGGAATAATTGATTACTTGCAAAATCCCCATCTGTCGCAATCGATTTCCAGAAAATTCGGTATAAAGCTACTAAGTATGTGCTGCTTGAGGGAACTGTATTATCGGAACTTTTGAGAGAGTTTCTGCTTAGGTGCCTGAATTTGGAAGAAGCCAAAGTGGGATTGCGAGGTGCATGAGGACGCTGTGGGACTCATCAATCGGCTTCATAAGATGAAGTGGTTGCTGAGAAAAGTTGGATATTTTTGGCCGACAATGCTGGAGAATTGCTTCAGGTACTATAAAGGGTGTCAAGATTGTCAGAAATTTGGGGAAAGTGTACAACGACACCAGCATCGGCTATGAATCCTATCATACAACTGTGGCCGTTCAGAGGATGGGGAATTGACATGATCGGCCAGGTTTTTCCTCCATCAAGTAAAGACATAAGTTCATATTGGTGGCAACAATTATTTTACCAAGTGGGTAGAGGCGGTTCTTTGAAGAAAGTTACGTCCAAGGAAGCGATCGGTTTGTGAAGGAGCAATAATTTATCGGTTTGGAAAGTTCCTCAGACGTAACTACTGATCAGGGGTCTATTTTCGTGTCTGATGAGTTTCAACAGTTTGCTGCCAGTATGGGAATCAAGTTATTAAATTCATCGCCTTATTATGCTCAGGCCAATGGACAGGCGGAAGCTTCTAACAAGAGTTTGATCAAGTTGATAAGCGAAATTGATGAGCAACCGCGGCGATTGGCATACTACTTAGCCGATCATTTGTGGGCTTTCGGATGGCAGTCATGGATCTACCGGGTGCCGGCGTACAGTTGGTATAAGGGTTTGGCATGAGGCAGTTTACCTGGGGCGACATCGGCTCTAAAGATTTTTGCAGAATAGTTAACGGCGATGATTATTAATAACTTAATATAGATGAAATTGAAGATTTGGCTCGAATTGGTTGAGGGCATTGGAAGAATTAAAGAAAAGGCTAAGGCAGCTCGCATTACCACAAAGGTGTAAGTAAATCGTTGCCGGAGGGAGATCTTGTATGGAATTTGTCGATTTTGGATCGGGTCAGAAGATATAAATTGGAAAATGGTGCGCCCTATTGGGAAGGGCATCGGATTAATCGCTGTGTGTGGTAATTGCCTATGTATTAAAGATCTGACGGACGGAGTTTGCCTAAAGCCTTAACGGAAAATATCTCAAGAATATATCTAGCGTTTGATAATTCTTAATCGGTTAAGTGCAGTGCTGATTTCTAAATAGTCGGAAGCGATGTTTTGCGTCCCTAAGACACCATATATTGATATGGGCATTAGTAACACGATATTTGAATGGATGAAGAAGCGGCAGCAGAGCCGTAGTTATTATTAAAGACAACTAATGGTTTAGGAGGCTCGGTATTAAGTTTACATAAGCTTTTGGATTGTTTTCGATGGTGCAGGCGATTTGGTCATTTCAATTGATGGCCGGATGTCGTCTTATCGGAGTTCCGGGTGGTTTTTCAGTTTTGCGCGATGAATGATTGACGCACGTCGCTGCAGACTTAGCCTCCTGGTCTTGGATGGTTGGGACAGGCCGATAAGTGGGAATTCTTGTTGCTGTCAAGATCCTTGCGACTTTTTCAAGTTTATCAGCAATCGCTTCCTTCTTCTTAGTTGAGCTAGCTTGGGTTTGGTCTTGGGGGGCTGCCTACATGTCATCAATTTTCTTGCTTAATCTGGGCTTGCAGCCGATCGCTTGGTATTTCGGAATTCTTCTGTGGTCAGCGATCGCTATTGCGCTGTTAAGTTATAGTTAAATCTGTGAGACTCCAGGTCTGCTGCAGAGTGGTGCGTCGACGAGCTTGGGCAGATGTGGGGTTCAATTTCGCAAAGTCTGCCCGATCGGGCATCGTCTTCCACTTACGCGCATCGAATTGGGTTTTCCAGCCGATGTTGATGGTCGTTAAATTAATCGGGGTATGGCTGGGAACGACGGTTTGGTTGCTGCGCTGGTGCTGTTCGTCTTCTCTCCAAGTATTTGCGATGTCAAGGAAACAAATCGCCTAGGGATCTGTCAAATTGACATGTAAAGGATCAGTAGAAAGATTGAAGTGAAGTATGGGCGTGAGAGATTACCTGAGAAAGCCATGCAGCTCGGTGCGGGTCTGGTCGGAGAGATGCTAGGTTGTTTCTTCGGAGGGGCTGATGTCAGCTGATGGGTAATAGGAGTATCATCGACGTTGGAGGAACTTGGTATGAGAGTGGGGTAGCTGGAGAAGCCCATCGGCTCAGTGCTTTGGAGGATGGCAGAGGAATGTTGAGGTTCTGGAGCGGATGACTGGTCGAGGCTGGAAAGGAAACTGAGTAGATGAATAAGAGCGGGTACTAATGTATAGACTTTGGCCGGTAATGAGGGATGAGGGAGCCGATGTTGTCCCTGGGGAAAGAAATGGCGTCGTGGGCAACGACTCGGGCACCGGTTTTCTGCTTCTTCTTCAGAGGAGGGGCGATGGCGCTAACTTCTGTAG
>RYFJ01003954.1:0-48235 GCA_003991445.1 Oryza meyeriana var. granulata
GTTCGCCTTCTTCTTCCTGCTGCATTGGCCGCGACGCCATGCCTGAGCGCCAACCGCTGTGCCTGCTCCACGCGGTGCCCCGTGCCCCGTCGTCTCTAGACAGTCATCGCCGTCGTCATCTACACCGGCGCCTCGTCTTTTGCCCTGTCGTCGGTGTCTGTCGCCGCTCGGCTTCGCCACGTCATCTCCTCCCCGGCGCTGCCGCCCTTGTGCCCGCCCTAGGTCGCCACCCCTGTTCCCGTGCACCGTTGTCGTCTGTTGCCGGACTTGGCACTCCGCATTCCCCCTCCTCTCCACCTCCAGGCCGACTGGCACCATTGCATTGCCCCATCTCCGTCGGTCTTTGCTCGCCAACGCATCGCCGCCGTGGCACTCTTCAATCGCCGTCGTTGTCGAAACCCCGCCGTTTGCCGGCGTGTCTCCGGTGCTCGGCCTTGTGAGGCCAAAGCTCGGATTGCTCCACGGTTTGGCCACTGTGCATGGACTCTCGCGAAATATCTTCAACCATCCCGTCGTCTAACCTTGAGACCTAATTCGGGCCGTTCCAATCCACATTATATTCTAAGGCCGATCCCAGCCGTCGGGTGGATCATATGTCGCAATCCAGTACCACGCAGCCCTATCCACTCAGCATTCCATCGGCCCCTCCTATTCCTAAATCCATGAACCATGTCCACCGTATGCCGGTCACTGACCATGGACCCCACATGTCAGCATTTACTAAAATAATTATTTCTAATCGAATTCAGAGAATATTCTTTTCCAATTCTTTTCGGATTCATTTGAATTCAATCTTCTGAAAGCCGTATCTTTTCCATCCGAACTCCGATTCGACCCGTTCTCTTTCTAAAATTCATATAAAACATAATTTACTTTTATGTATTTTATTATTGTTATTGGAGTTTCTTAGGATTTATTACGTTACGTAGTTGCTTACTATCATCGATTCGAAGACTGTAGAGTCTGCGGAAGAGTATTTGAAGAAGACTTTTGCGATTGCAAGGCAAGTCACACGACAATCTCCTGAGCATATTGATCCGGTTTTGCCAAAAAGTTATTTATTTTAAAGTTATTCATGAAATGTTTTCGAAGACATTAGTGTGGGTATTTACTTATTATCCAATATCATTGATAATTATGGCCATTTGAGTTGATATCTATACCTTGATACCCTGGGTAATAATATTTGGACTAGCTAGATGTTTAATTATATCTGGCTAGATTATTTTAGGATTTTGCTTAGCCATGCCCTAGAAACTATGTGTCATTTATGTGGAAATTAATGACTCATTTTGACTAATTATGCGATTAATGGCTATATTTTTCACGACGTGAGTCGTGTTGATTAATTAAAATTGTCAAATAAACTTGACTGAATGGTGGTTGTGGAGAACAGGATTGTGATTTTGCTAGCGTGCCTCATGACAGTTAAGGACCGTGGTTCCGGAAATTTTTTCTTTAACTTGTTGCGACAATACTCGTGCTAACCAAACAAGCCAGCATGGTAATGGTAGGACCAATGTGTGTACGTCACCGGGTCACACCGTGGTGTTGTGGCTGTTTTCAAATTAAGACCCACTATGGCTGCCGCAATAAGTCATGTCTTGGGCTTGGATCGTTTCCCAGACTCAGAACCCGAAATCAGTTCTGGCCGAAATGGTGGCTCCAGCGTGGCTTTCCTTGTTTGTGCGGATACATGGATGTTTTATCACAATCTTATCGGGTACTTTCGAGACGCCGACGCATGGCTGACATTGAGTTGAGATTGTTGTCTTGTGGAAATGTACATCTCTTGGCCAGATAAAACTATTCGATAGCCGTTGCTCGCGGTTATAATGAGCGCCTAGCAATGTTTCTGTGATTAGGTCCCACAACATACTCTTTAATGAACTAAATGATTGGAATATATAGCTCCTATTTGGAGGAGTTTTGGTTTGGGCCTGAACGTGCATTGGAAGCTTGTTCAGTGTGATTAATACTGATTAATGATAAACTATATTGTTTTCAATGGTTTTTAATGCAAAGTTAAATGGCTGTTGTACGCAAATAAGCCATATTATGCCTTTTCCTTTAGGTATTCTGTTGCATTACATTTGCATCCCTAGTGGCTGTTGAGTACTGTGGGTGGTATCAGTCTTGCATTATTTTGCAATCTTTGAGTGAAGCTTTGTGTGGAGGAGAAGATGGTGTTTGCTTACTACCCCAGTTGAGTGCCTGTGGCTTGGTGCTTGATTGCTTGTGAGCTACGTTAGTTAGCCGTTCCGCTGCTGTTTTCCTATGTGAGGACTAGTGCCTCTGTGTAAGTATTATCGTTATTTCGTATTTGGGTCTTGTTTATCCCAAATGTCGATGTGTACCTCGGATTGATTCCTGGACGAGGATTTTATTGCACAAATTAGCTTGGAATTCGTAATTTCTGGGCGTGACAAAGTTGGTATCAGAGCAAACTAACTGTAGCGATAAGCCAAACTGTCAGACCTTAAAGACATCTTTTCCGAAAATCTATTTGTTTGAAAAAAAAATCTCCTCTTATCTATGGAATTCTCTGCCAAAGTTTTTAATCCATCCTCCCTTCCTCCTTCAACTGTTCTAGTGCAAACAATGGTGGGCATACAGCAAGGAAGATGCTTAGAGTGGTTCAAGGCTCTCAACGATTGAAGTCATCTCAAGATCGAGAGCATCAAGGAAGATTCTTGGGATCCAAGTCGTCATGCCGTCAGAAAGGAATGAAGAATTTCTGCAAGGAACCTATCTAAACCTTAGACACACCCTTTGTGACCTTTGAAGAGTAGTGACGTTAGTTAGTCGCGTGTAGTTAGCTGCTTGTTAGTGTGCTGTGAGCTCCTCTTGTGCTTTTGCTTGGAGGTATGGTGTAGTCAGCTGGGATATGGGCCATCCTAGTCTGGTAGTTGTAATAACCATAACTCTATATTCATTACAGTTCAGTAATAATTGAAATATTTAGAAAGAGATGCCCCTCTTTCTCTCTTTGCTCTAATACCTTCTCTCCCCGTTGATTTCTCCACCACCGATGGTTTTTAATATAATATGATATGAAGAAGAGATCAATGTTGGGATTTAGCCTTGCTCAGTAAACAACCCACATTTCATGACCTCTGTTCTATCTCAAGATATGCAAACTAATTTTGCTTGTAAAACCCTAGTCACCAAGAGTCAGCAGACGTTGTTGTATAGTGGACTTACTGCTGTTATATAGCCGCAAAGAGGAAGCTTAAGGAGCCTTAGGAGACACAAGTAATGAAGCCAGATCGGTTCATCTTTGAGATTACGACCGGACCTCAGAGAAAAAAGCCGTCTGGTTAGGAAGACGAATAGAAAAGGATGAAGAATAAAGAGGACAATCAAGCCAGGATTGAAGATCATCTCGCCGTTCTAATTTTCCAGAAGAATAAACCCTTACCAATTTACAACGAGACCAGAAAAAAATAATAATGTTGGAGGATAATTTTCAAGATTTCACGCCGAGCCCCAAAGTGCCAGTCATCGCATAAAGCATCAACGACGTCATGGGTCAAAATAGTCATATGTAAAAGAAAGACAAGTCGGTAGCATCAGAAGTGAAGAAGAGAAGATTATGCCTACTCACGATGAGTTTAGTGAAGCCAGTTATGACAATGGAGTGAGTGAAAGCCAAGTTAAGTCGAAGAGTTAGGAAAGCCATTTATTTTGAAAAAAGGCTAAGCTTAGACCAAGTTATTATCTTCAGAAGTACTACAGTTGTTTGAACCACGATTCTAAGCCTATCACGGGAGTAGCACCTAAGACAGAAGCATAAGGATAGAAGTAAAAGACGGAAGGGAACCAAACAAAGCAGTTGGTTATACTATCCTTTGGTACTGTTGCTTAATTGCATTCCCTGTGTGCTTGTGAACGGTGGTTGGGTACTCAGTCTTGGCATTATTGCAATCTTAGAGTGAAAGGCTTATGCGTGGAGAGGGAGAAGATGGTGCGATTTATGATATTCTTTGCTTATACCCACAGTGAGGCCTGTGGCTTTGGTGCTGAAGCACGTTAGTGCCGTCCGCTTGCTGTTTTCTCCTGTTGAGTACTAAGTGCCTCTGTGTAAGGTATTTATCGTATTCGTATTTGGTTATGTTTATCAAATTGTCGATTTGATACCTCGGTTGATTCGGACGAGGATTTATTGCACAAAATTTACTTTGGAAATTCTGGAAATTTCTGGGGCGTGACAGAACCTCCGGCCAACACTTAGTCTCTGGCCGAGAGATCTGGGTGGAGCCTCCACCCAGATCAGGTAGGAACCTCCAGCCAACACTTATAGTCTCTGGCAGGAAGCTCTGTGAGTCTCCGAGCCTCCGACCCTAGGGTAGGGACACCTCCGACCCTGAACTGAAAACCATCCCACAGTGTTTGGAATGTAGTGTGCCAAAATGAATATAGACGAACTCATTCTATTTGGTCTTAAGCACTTGAGTGGTCTTGGAACACTGCTTGCAACCCCTCTTATAAGTTACGGTTTTTCCTCGACTCAAAAAAAAATTCAAAAGAATTTAAAATAAACTCCGAGTCTGCTTCGCCGTTTTGCGTCATGTCTTGTGGGGTCTCCATGCACCACACCAAGCAACCTGGACTAATTCTCTCACAATCTCGAGAAGAAGAAGAGGAAGAAACTCATTAATTAGTCCCTAACCGCTTTTGTCCATTTAATCCACCAAAACACCATCTTAGGGTTAGATGCACTTTCAATCTCCCCCTTTTTTGGTTGATGATGACAACACGGTTAAAACTTACAACAAATGAATATTTAAACTTGATTTTGTATGAAAGAAGATTGAATTGGCCTCCCCTAGAAATATGCATTATATTAGGTGAGAGTGAAGTTATATATGCAGTTGAGTACTTTTTGAGAAACTGGAAAGCCTCATTCATCTATTTTCATCCATGGGGTGGCCATATATTACATGATAATGCATATGACATGGCAAAAACACACAACACATGAGAAATAAACATCACATCATATTGCATGGCATCACAAGATTAGATTTAATGCTAAAATTGAGCTAAAAAGCCATAATTAAGCATCATACATCACAAAATATGGTCATATACATGTCCAAAGGCCAATAGGAAGTCTAGAAATCCTAAATTACAGGAGGGAAGGGGCGTCAGAACTTCCCAGCTCAGGATCGGAGGTTCCGGACCACACTGCAGAGGCAACAGGTCAACCAAGACTGTGAGAGCGTCCCTTCATCTGAATTTTCTCCCCCTTTGGCATCAAGGCACCAAAAAAGAGAGGAAAAAGAGGGAAGAAAGGACTCAGTCATCATCGGAGGGGATCTCAGTGTCGCCGACGCTATACTGCCTGCAGTGCCGGTCTCATCCATCCGAGCAAAATCTCGGTATTACCTGGCGGCATCATCATCCCTTCATAATGGAGAGAAGGAGAGATGAGGAATGTCATAGACAGGCTGAAAAGAGGGAGCAACAGGTGTAAAGCCAGGCTGGAAGAATGGAACGTCTGGCACAAAGTCAGGCTAAGCTGGTGGAGGAGCTACAACAGGCTCATCATACTCATCTCTATTCTCCTCACTACTGTCCCCATCGTCCTCTGTATCTTCATCAGAAGCAGCCTCGGACTCAGAGTCTCCAAAAGGTCTGCTGGAAGGGCCTGCGCCACTGGCAATGTTCTGAGCAGTCAAATAAGCAGCAAAGGGGTTCTCGAAAACCTTGTCTGAAGAGTCATCTGAGACTGTCTTGCCGGCATGCCTCAATAGCTCCTTCTGTCGGCGCTCCATCTTTTTATCTTGACGGTATTCTTAGTTACATGATGTTGAAGATGGCCTTGAGAGCTTTCCTGATGGGCGACTCGAAGAAGACTGAGAAGAAAAAATGCCGGACCGAGAAGTAGCGGAAGGAAACTTCACTTCCGGCGGAGCTGGTGGACAGTAAGCCTTGTGCTTCACCTTCTTCTCAAACACAAGTCCAGATACTTCCTCTATCATCTTCATAATGTATGGAGCATAGGCGCATCCCCTTTTGGGCTGCACCACAATGTATGAAAGATCTCAAATCAAATGTACTTCATCACACTGACAGGTGGCTGATTTCTCCACAGCCTTGCAAGCAAGGTATAGTGGCAAGCGGGAAGTGCTGTGGCATCACCAGCCTTAGGAGATAGAGTGGCCCTAATCATGTTCAGAAGAATCTTGTAAGGGGGAAAAAGGCCCTTGGTAGTGCCCATGTAGTTTCTAGGCGCCCCATCGGCATTAGAAGAAAACAAAGGTCCTCTGAACGGGCAGCCCGTCTTCTCACTGTGCAGATTGGCCGGTTCAGATCCTCAGGGTCCAATCCCAAGATGGCTACGAACTGAGAGATAAGTAACTGTGTACTCCACACCCTGAGTCCGCCATACTCATCTAATACTCATGTTGTGGGCTCTCCTCAAAGAATACGGTCGCATAAAACTGACCGATCACTTCCTCACTCCAGTCATACTGAAGGCCCATGATACCACCAATATCCTTGTCCAGGCATAGCTTGATCACATCCTTGAAGACCCGGCCCTTCTGGCGCTGCATGTACTCCTAGTCTATATACTTCATCTCCATGACCGGCTTGGGTCAACTCATAAAGACAAGTGTGTTACCAGTCCACCTAGATAGTAGTGACAAAGCGAGGGTCTGATAACTCCTGAGGGAGAGTATCTGGGTTCAGCTTCCTATCTCTGCCGCCTCTTGCCACATCATGCAAATAATCAAACTGTTGCCTGGCAATGTGGCCAAAAGGAGTAGTGCTGACGGCCCTGTGCTTCATCACTCGGATTGGGTCATCGAAAGTCCCCCTGCCAGAGCTGCGAGTGCCACCACTGCGAGATCCACCACGCCTTGGTGGCGGTGGTAGTGGTGCATCTGAATCCCCGAAATAACCCAAGGCAGAGCTGCGAGTCTATCTTGTAGATGGAGAGCTGTAGCGGGCCACTTGCCTCCACCTGCCCTCCTGCTGCTGCTTAGCTCGACGGTCGGGTCTCCTTCCCTTGTCAGCCCATCTAGGAGTGACTCTTGATCACTTTGGGTACCAAATGTTGGAGACATCTTTGTCTCTTGCCTTTTGACGCTTCTCTCGAGCCATTGGACACTGAAATACAACCATGAATCAAAGAAGGTACTGAGGTCAAGATATATGGAAGATCCAAGGTTACCAAAGGCTAGCAGAATAGCGGTCAAGAGGGTCCAACTCCAGGGGGCCGGAGCCTCTGGCCAGCCCTCTCGGGCCAAGCCGAGAGTTGCTGGTCAGAACCTCCAGCCATGAGGACTGGAACCTCCGGCCGACACAAGGCTACGACTTGATCTTCAAAACTAGCCAATGCATTGTATCCAAACTATAGATCGATAGTTGTTCTAGGGGTGTGCAGAAGGTTTTTTTTCACTAAGGGAAACATGGTCCCTAGGTTTACATATTGAGAGATCGGGTCAAAAATATGAAAAAACTAAGGAAGAGATCAAAACCAATACCTTTGAGACGAGGGAGCCACAAAAAAACGTCGAGGGGGACAGAGTTTCGACCACCAAGGGAAGAAAAGAAACGTGAATACCGAAGATCTTGATGGTTGGAGTGGAAAACCAAATGGGAATTAGGAGAGAGTTAGGCCTGAGAGGGATGAAATGGGAGAGAGAAGAGAGGCTCCCAGCCGCCCACAGGAGGTAAAAAACAGATGGTTGGGCTGAAACCTCCGGCTCAGGAGCCGGAAACTTCCGGCCAGAGTTTTTGGTCAGGAGGAAGTGTCCGGAGCCTCTAGCCATTAGGGCCGGAATCTCTTCAAACCAGATTTTTCTGGGAAGAAGGAAAACAAACGGTATTTTGGCCCGCAAAGGAAGTGGACATGATGTTTCCGTTGACCATATGTGAACCAGCAGCAATCCTCAATAAGTACATAAACAATGGTCACAAATGAAGATCAACAATGAAAAGAACCAATTTCCACAATGTAAAACTATCCACACAAGGATTTTCACAATATTTTGAGAAAATGAGTTTGGAATGTTGGAGCTCCTGTGTCTTAGTGTTAAGTCCATTTTACACAAGAAAAGGCCTCAAAAATATAGAGCTTACTTTGATTGACATCCTTTTGACCCATTTTGACTATGATTAGTCAAGCACGTAGTCATGCCATGTTTCAAGAATCTAAGATATGTGAGCTCACTCCTAAGCTTGCAAAACCTCTTCTCATCTAAGGTTTGGATAAGATATCGGCAAGTTTGGTGTTCGGTTCTCACATGGGTAATGGCAATATCGTCCTTTTGCTTCGTGGTTCTCTCAAGAAGTGGTGGCCGTATGTCAATATGTTTGGTTCTTGAGTGTTGGACGGGGATTATTGGCTATTTTGATGGTGCTCTCATTGTCACAAAGGAGTGTGGGATTTTGCTCATTTTGTAAAGCCATAGTCTTGAAGATTTTCGTTTCATCACAAAGGAGTGGAGCACAAACACGAGCCGGCGGCCATATGTCTCCTCCTCGCGCTCGGTGGATAGGGCAATAGAGTTTTGCTTCTTGGAGGCCCAAGAAACTAGAGACTATCCAAGGAATTGACAAAAGTCCCCGTTGTGCTCTTGCGGTCAAAACCTTACACCCGGCATAATGCGAATCGGAATATCCAATTAGCTCAAAATCCACAACCCTTAGGATACCAAAAGACCGAAAACTAGGAGTGTGGCACAAAAATCTTAGAATTCTCTCTAACGGCATAAGATGACATCTTTAGGCGCCCGCTGAAAGCGAGCGCACATGCACACACTAAGCACAATATCTGGTTCTAGATGCACAAAAGTAAAGAAGAGATCCAATCATGGAGCATATACCTTTTGATCCCTGGTTTGCGCGTTGTCCTCGAGGTCAGAGATGCCCATTTGTTGGCATTGGAGTCTTGATGGGCTTGGCTCCCTCCAAAATCTCAAATTTCTGAGAATATCCTTGACATACTTGATTGCGAGATGAAGGTTCTATCCTTTTGTTGCTTGACTTAAAAGCCCGAGAGAAGAAAGTTGAGAGCTCCCCCATCATCAACATCTATGAACCTTCCTAGTCATGATCTTGCTAAACTACTTCACTAAAAGAGATTTAGTAAGCCAAAAATTATGTCATCGACATAAATTTGGCACACAAATAAATCATTCTTGAATTTCTTAGTGAAGAGATTAATATCGGCCTTTGCCGATATCAGAGCCATTTTTAGTTTTAAGAAAGTCGCGAAGACATTCATACCAAGCTCTAGGGAGCTTTGCTTGAGCCGCGTTTTAGAGCGCCTTGTGAGGCTTGTAGACATAATTTGGATGTTTGGGATCTTCAAACCTGGGCGGTTGCTCCACATATACCAACTCGAGAGATTGTCCATTGAAAAACGCACTCTTGACGTCCATTTGATAAAGCTTGAAATCATGGTTAGAATTCGAATGGACTCAAGGCGAGCAATCAGCGCAAAGGTTTCACCGACTTGAGTGAACCCTTGAGCCACTAACTGTGCTTTGTTGCGAGTAACTACTCCATTTTCGTCTTGCTTGTTGCGGAAGATCCACTGGTGCCAGATGACATTTTGTGGGTCTCTCCACTAATGACCATACTTGATTGTGGGTGAAGTTGTTCAACTCTTCTTGCATGGCCATCACCCAATCCGCGAGACGCGTTTCATCAAGTGCGTCCTCCACCCTAGTTGGCTCCAAAGATTGAGACAAAGGAGTAATTCTCACAAAAGTATAGCAGCGACCAAGAGCGGAGTGGTTTACCCCTCTTTGGATATCACCAAGAATACTGTGTCGACAGGGATGATCTCTTTGCACGGTGTGGTGAATTCTTGGATGGTGCACCGAGGGACATTGAGCTTGCACGAGATGTGGTGTGGTCTCTTGGGCTCACTAGTGCCTCGTGAAGTGGCATCGATCCCAATCCCTCGACTACTAGATCGTCCTCTTGATCAATTCTTGTGCTTGAAGGCGCCGCTTGAGTGAAAGGAGCTTGTTCGGTCCCTCTTTGCTCCTCCGACTCTTCTAGTGGCCTCACCTCTCCAATTGCCTTCTTCTCGATGTCGTGTCCCGTGACTCCTTCACCTAGCATCTCAAGCTCAACTTGCTCCACTTGGGAGCCGTTAGTTTCATCAAATGTCACATCTCTCGTGGTTTCAACAATTCCAAAGACTTTGTTGAAAACACGATAGGCGTGAGCATTTGACTCATATCCGAGTAGAAATCCTTCATCCACTTTTGGAGCAAACTTGGATGAGCAAGGTCTCTTACTCAAAATAAAACATTTGCAACCAAAAACACGAAAGTAGGAGACATTGGGTTTGTTACCGTGAGGAGTTCTATGCCGTCTTTTTTGAGAAGTTTTTGGAGGTAGAGGCGACATTTAGCGCGTCACACGTTGTTCACCGCCTCGCCAATAAATTGTCCAGGGTTTGTATCATCTAGCATCGTCCTTGCCATCTCGACAAGAGACTGGTTCTTCCTCTCCACCACTCCATTTTGATGTGGTCATATGGAGCAGAGAACTCGTGCTTTTAATCCCTCATCATCAAGGAATTCCGCTCCACTTGAGTATTCTTGAACTCCCCCCATTTGTCGCTCCAACTTTCTTGATCTTGAGCTCGAACTCGTTTTGGCTCGCTTTGCAAATTTCTTGAAAATTCCTTGGGTTTCACTCTTATCTTGCAAAAAGAAACACCCCAAGTGAAGCGAGAAAAAAAATCATCAATAATTACGGAGCTCATATTTGTTACCTCCGATGCTTAGGTAGGCAACGGGACCGAAGAGATCCATGTGAAGAATTCCAATGGCCTTGAGATAGTATGATGTTATTCATGGGTGTGAGTCCCAACTTGCTTCCGGCTTGGCAAGCGCTACACACACGGTCTTTCTCAAATTGTGACATTAGAATAGCCGAGGATGTGTTCCCCTTTAGAGATTCGATAAGTTCCTCGTCCCCGATGAGCTAGCCTTCGATGCCAAAAGCACCCCATTGAGGATTTGTAATCAAGCAAAGCCTCTAGGTTCACTTTATCTAGCTCAAAGAAAACATTACCACTAGATAAAAGATCTCCCTTCAACCTTCCCTTGAAGCGAGGAATTATCATCTCTTCTAAAGACGGTAAATCCTCGTCGGTTTTAAAACAAGCAAGTTATAGCCTAATTACACAATTGAGACACCGATAACAAATTGTAGCTCAAGGACTTGACGAAGAATAACATTAGAGAGAGATAGATGTGGAATGCATTTTACCTAGACCATTATCTTGCCTTACCATCTCAAAGGACAATATTGTCGTGATCTCCTCCATTCTCGTCAAGAGTTGCAAACAATACTCCTCTCTCCCGTCATGTGGTTGGAACGTGCATCCGCTGTCAACAACCCAACTCGATCCACCAGAGGGAGTATGCCTACAAAAAGGATCAAGCTTGGATTTAGGTACCCAAACTTGTCTAAGTTGGGTCCTTTAGCATTAGTCACCAAGCACCTTGGGCACCCACACACAAGCCCTGTACTCCTCATAGCAATCACCAATGAAATGGGCAATTACTTTACCATGATGATCCTTGGTGATCTCCTATGACTCATAGTACAGTTTTTCTGGTCAGCGGAGCCTGAACACCTACCATTTGGGTCGGAGCCTCCTACCAGAACATTCTGTCTATCTGGGTTGACTGCCGGAGTCGGAACCCTTCCGCCCCAGCCACCATCTTGGTCAAAGCCTCGTACCAGGCCTCTCGGTCTAGCTGAGAAGCTGGCCAGAACCTTAACCTATTGGGTCTAGAACCTCTGACGCACCGCTTCAGCCTGCCGAGTCGAGTGCTTGGTCGGTCGAACCTCCGGCCTCTATGGTTGGAGCTTCCGGCCCCCAGACTGACGAGAACATTTTACCTCCTCGGCTGCGACCCACAGATACCTCCTTCTCTCACAAAACTTCAAGGCATGGCTTACCATTTGACCATGGTCCTTCTAGATGGGTCTACTTTAACATGAGAACTGAGAAGAGCCATACCCCGGATAGCGTTCTTGTTGGTGAGAGAGAGCGAAGATGCGTTGTGAGTTTTGCAGGGCATCTTTGGATTGGAATGTTTTCAAAATCCAAACTTCACCAAAGTACCCAACCGCTCATTCTATTTTTTAAGCACCATCCAAGGCTTCAAGGTTAGTAGCATATGCATCCAAATCATAATTAATATCCGCATTTTGCACACCTATTGCTTGTGGAGGCATTGGATTTTGATGCCTCATTGAGACAGGTGGAGGCGCAATTCCAAAGAGTGTCCAATTAGCACTTCAAGAGCTTTGTGATTTTGATCCAATTTTCACATGGTTCTCTTGAAGTGTTCATTCATACTCTTTAGATTAGCCATTGAGGTATTGACCAAAGAGAGCTCTTTGGTCAATTCCTCACTCTCTCCTTCTCCTTAGCCAAGTTTCCTCGTAGGCAAGGTTTCTCTTCCTTTCTAAGACGCTGAGCAAGTCCTCTTGCCTTTCGAGGACTTCTCCTTTACTCTCCAATGCCTTTCATGAGCTTAGCCAATTGTGTAACATGGCTGGCTTGCTAAAACCCTGAGCATCTCATCTATCATCCTCACTTTCATCATCACTAAGATCATCATCATCAATTTGGGGGAGATTTGGATGGGAAGTACCTTTTGCCCTTGTGCCATGAGGCATGTGGGCTCATAGTGGTCGTCGGTCGCTTAAGTTGTTGAAGAGACGCTCCTCAAAATCCCGACGATGACTTGATGGCAATTGTGGCAATCCCTCCATTCATCGCCTTCTTCCTTGTCGTCATCCTCATCTTATCACTCATTTGAGAACCACTCCTCTCCAATGTGAGCACGCCCGGTCTCTTCTCTTGACCCACCTTGGACTTGCCACCTTGTTCTGAGCTTGTGACAATCGGCGATGAAATGGCCGTACTCCTTGCATTCGCTAGCACGCCTTGGATTGCCTCCTTCCTTTGTCATTCCTCCTTCTTGTCCTTTCCAAACCGCCTCGACGAAAGAAGTGCTTGAACTTCCCACCACAAAGAGCGAAGTCTTCATCTTCACTCTCAGACTCGCTTAGACTTGCTCCTTCATGGCCTTCAAAAGCCGACTTCCTTGTTCTGGTGATAGTGGGCATTCTTGGCAAGTTGCTTCACCTCCTTGGCTTCCTCTTCCTTAGTAGCTCATGTGAGATGATCCTCGAGAGAACGTCCGCTTGGGGTGAGTCTCTTTAAAAATCTTCATCTCCCGGAATGATGAGGGTCACCAACTGGGATTCCTGGGCGATCGTACGGAGAAGCCTCTTGACAACCACATGATCGATCATGTCATCACTACCAAGGACCACGGATTCTTGTTGACAAATGACCATCATGCAATCGTACATCTCTTGCGGCGTCTCATTGTCTTCATTCACGAACCACCCAAGTTGCCCCTCAAGCAACTCAATCTTGACTCTCGCACGCCGGGGGATCCTTCATGCCTCCAATTAAGCGTATCCCAAATCTCCTTGGCCTCCTTAATGTGGTCCACCTTGTGAATTCCTAGGACTCAAGGAGTTTGAGGATAACACTTGTGCTTTGAGCATTGTGGTGGAATGAGAAGCCTCTTGAGCTTGGTCGTAGGTTCCTCCCCTTCCTCCGGAGCATCCGGCACACCTGTGCACACAATCTTCCAAACACTTGGATGCAACGAGATTAGAGTGCAATTCATCTTGTGCTTCCACGCGCTATAGAAGGTCCCGTCAAATGAGGAGCACGGTCCAGAAGGCACAGAGATGAATTTGCTGAGGGGGAGAATAAACTTGTTGTAATCAAGGTCAAAAGCAGCTCCCTTTCTTCCACCAACTGCTAGTTCATCATCTTCCGTCTTCTTGACCCTCTGGTTAGAATTAACCACCTTCTCGCGTCGACATCCTCGGAATCAACTCATCAAGCGTTAGGCTTCTTAAGAGTTTTCCAGGCTCTGAACCATTACCAATTTGGAAAGTCCATTGATGGCGCCTAGAGGGGGGTAATAGGGGTTCCTGAAAAAATTCTCAAACTACAGCGGTAAAATACTGTAAGAAGGAACCTCCGACCAAAATGGTAGGAGGCTCTGACCGGCTCTCTCGGGCTGGTCCGAGAGAGGTGGTCGGAGGTTCCGGCCCAAGAACGCAAAACGGAGGTTCCGACCCTAATGTTCTGACACTACCAAGACACTTTAATAAACCGATAGTTGACAAGATCAAAGTTAGCAAAGAATAGGGTAGGTTAGATAAATGCAGCCAAGTGTAGAGACAAATTTAATGCAATAACGATGCAAGCACAATTGAGCACCAAGATTTTTTTCCGAATCGTTCGGATCACAAAGATTCTACTCTCCATTGAGGAGCTCCAAAAAGAGCCGAGTCTCAATTGACCCTTGCCTCACCACACGAAGCGACCACGAAGATCAACTTGGTATCCACTAGAATTTACCTCTTTTCCTTGCGGAGGCGAGGTTAACCTTCACAAACATTCCTGGGACAATCCACAACTTGAGGAAGCTCGCGGGAGACGCCTAACCGTCTAGGAGGTTTCCCTCCAAGAGAAATAAGCTCCAAGCAGCCAATCCACGTCCTCCTCAATGCACAAGATCCTCCTAGCCTTCTTTCAACAAAACACTCACTCAATTTCCCACTAGATCCTCACAAGAATCACAAAGATGCACTAGAACTTAGTTGGAGAGCTCAAAGTAACCTTAGGAGAGACTAGGAGTCAGTGGAAATGAAGTTGGAATGGCCAACCAATGCGAGAAACAAGGTTGGCTTTATAGGCATTGCATACGTCACTTAGCCATTACTCACAGAAAATTTTGCCAGAGGTTCCGACCATAGGGTAGGAACTCTGGCCAACACTTAGTCTCTGGCCGAGAGAGCTGGTCGGAGTCTCCGACCCCAGAGGTAGGAACCTCCGGCCAACACTTAATCTCTGGCAGAGAGCTGGTCGGAGCCTCCGACCCTGACACTGAAACTAGCCCATCCCAAGTGTATGTGTTGTGCCAAAATGATGGACTCTCAGCTATTTGGATGTTAAGCACTTGAGTGGTCTTGGAACACTGCTTGCAACCCCTCTTGATAGTACGGTTTTTCCTCGACTCAAAAGAAAATTCAAAAGAATTTAAAATAAACTCCGAGTCGCTTCTCTGTTTTGCGTCATGTCTTTGTGGGGGTCTCCATGCACCACACCAAGCAACTTGGGACTAATTCTCTGAACAATTCTTGATAAACTCATTAGTCCCTTAACCGCTTTGTCATTAATCCACCAAAACCCACTTAGGGGTTAGATGCACTTTCAATACGTGGTCTCGAAGTCAGCAACCTTGAAGTAGATGTTCTCGATGCAGAAATTCTCCCGCGTGCCAAAAGTAACTGGCAGAGTGATCTATCCGAGTGGAGTGGAAGAGAGGCCGGGGATTACCCTGTGGAAGGGAGCTGTACTCGGCCATAGCTCGGATCAAGGGATCTTCATCTCGTCAAGCGTCTTGGGAAATAAAATATTGAGAGCACTTCCTCTGTCAATAAGAGCCTTCTTCAACTTGACACTCATGACGAGTGGATAATGCCCTGGATGTGTGACTCGGTTGGGGTGGTCCGCGCGGTCAAAGGTGATTGCTGTTTCTGACCAACGCAGGTATTGGGGGCATTTGTCGAGACCAGTTGACTTCTCTAACTGTTAGCTTCTATTTTCTCTTGGACTCGTATGCAGATGGCCCTCCAAAGATGTGGTTGAGCTTAGCCTAGGGATCTTGGTAGTTGCTGGCTATGCCCGAGTCTGGCTTATCCTTGTCTTTGTTGTCGCCAAACGTTGATGTTTGCTCTGAAGTGAACTTCTTAAGCATAAAATAGTTTTTAGCCGCCCCCTTTGGGTGGAAAGGGCATGGTCCATTCATAACCTTCTGGTACTCGTCCATCCTCGGGGGTCATGATCGGCTGCGTTCAACAGCCGCCACACCGTTGTCCGACTTGTGCTTGCGATTGCTGGACTTAGTCGGGGCTGTGTCATCTGTATCCTTCCTTTCTTCTGTCGGGGCTCCTTCTTGTCATCCAGGGCCTTGGCAATAGCTTCGGCCGAGTCGGTGTATTTGTTGGCCATGTCAAATAGAGCTTTGACAGAGCTTGGAGGCTTCCAAGTAAACTTAGCAATGAACGGGGTGTCCTTGACTCCTTTGCAGAAGACAGCGATGACAACCTCGTCTTTGATATTTGGTATTGAGTTCCTCTTCTTGGAAAACCTCTTGATGAGGTCACGGAGAGACTTGTTCTTCCTTTTGGGGCATTGATATAAATTATACTCGGAAGGCGGCCTCTGGTAGGTTCCTTGGAAGTTTGCAATGAAACACTCACGGAGTTCCCCCTAGGAGCCAATTGACCGTCTAGGAAGTCCTGTCAACCAAGTCCTTGCTGAGTCAGCCAGGGCGACTGGGAGGTAGTTAGCCATGGCCTTGTGATTGCCTCTGGCTGCACAAATCGTTAAAGTATAAACTGTGAGCCAGGACTCCGGGTTGATCTTCCCATCGTACTTCTCTATCCTAGTCGGCTTGAAGCCAGATGGCTAGTCGACTTGCTGTAGCTCATTGGTGAACGCCGGTACTCCTTCATCTAGGTGAGGGCTCTGACTCCGATTACGGGAACGAAATCGCTCGTGGTGGAGGCTGAAACGCTCATGCTTATCTTCCAGTCGGTGGCTCTCATCCTCCTCATGTTCTCGGTGTCGGGCATTGATGTCATGGCGGAGATCCCGCCGTAGTCGACCTTGGGCATCCTAGTTGTCACGGCGGTCATCATGATGGTGCCACCTTCGATCGTTGTTCTGATTGTCAAGTGACGTATGACGAGACTCCGAGCGATGCTGACTAGAGCCAGCTGCTTGACGTCATGCTGAGATAGATGAGATCGCCGTGTCTGAAGCTGTCTTGTTCGATGGTAGGAGTGTGTCTCCAGATTATGGTCGTTGCTGGCAAGCTGCAACGGTGATAATTGCCTTGATCCTGGCGATGGTCGGGGTGGCCTGGTGGTTGGGCCCGAACTGCAAGGTGTCGAGTAATGTGGCAGTGGCCACGACGTTCTGTTGTGGGGTCACAAAGACGTCATGGTCACCGACTCGGGTTTGGAGGATCTCCTGTTGAGCAGTTTGCCTAGCCTTGCGTAGGTTGTCGTTACGAGCATCGCGCTTGGCTTGCAAGCGTCGTGCGTCTTCCTCCTATTGTTCACGCAGTTGGCGAGCCTTCTCCTCTTGCTGATCGTCTAGTCGGTGTGCATCTTGAGTAGCAGTTGAGCCCTTGGATGCCATGAAGACTTCGCGTGGTGGAGAGAAGCTTGCCGAGCTACTGTCCAACTGTGAGTCGGAGTTGGAGTAGTTTAGGGGGGTGATTACAACTCCAACCTCCCTAGATCTGATCTCGAGCGGCTCTAGGCCATATCCGAGTTGAACTTTGGGGATTGGATCTGCCGCATTGGAGTGAGATTGAAGTTATTTGTGGCATTGCTGAGTCCGAACGGGAGATTGACAATCTCTTCCTTCCTTAGTCTGACCTCGGCTGGCTCAAGGTCAAGTCTAAGTCGAACATTGAAAGAAAGAGTTGTCCTGAGACTCGCGCATCTTGGGGATTGCCGTAGCATGTCGTCGAAGCTAGCTTGGTTCCCGGCCAATCGGGTCGAATCCGAGTCGATCAGGATGAGATCGCCGAACTTGTCAATGACAAAGTCGAGGCTCCTGAAGCTGATTGTCTGCCCGGGGAAGAACTTGACGCCATCGACTCTGATGATTGGATCCATCAGCTTGATGAAGATGATCTCGCCGAGACCCCTACTTGGCGCACCAACTATCGATGTTTTATGTCGGCAATGATTATATGGGGCTACTCGTGAGACCTAAACTTGATGGATTGCAAAGGAACACGAAACAATTTATCCTAGTTCAGGCCCTCAAGGTGCTGTAATACCCTACTTCTAGCTGTTGTGTATTGTCTTTGAGGTTTCTCTGGTGAGATTGTATGTCTTGCCCTGAGGGGCCCCCTACCCCTCCTTATATACTGGAGAGGAGAGGTTACATGATAGGAATCCCAGTCGGACACCGACCAAAGGATCTCCTTCTAGGAATACAACGTACCCGACTAGGCCTATATCCCTTTCCTTATCATACAAGGTAATATGTACTGAGTCCTGTTGTATCCTTAATTATAGGATTAGGCCCTTCCTCTATCCGAGTGGCCACAAAGCTTCCCATGAGGTACTCGGGGCCTATAACCTCCACACCAAGTACTCTTCTCTAAGTCCTACTTCATGTCAGTTGGCAACAAGGCTATGAAGAGCTTTATGGAAAAAGTTGAATAGTGTGCGCCGAATAGGCGCACCTATTAGGTGTAGCCCCTGACTTTGTGCTTAATTAGGAAACAATTAAATATAAAGTTAAAAATCTTTAACCTTTAAGTCTTTCCTGAGTGATATATTTATCATAAATTGGACTCTTCAACATCATATCACTAGGAAAAGATTTTTTTCTCAAGTCAATTTGGCAAAGCATGTAAGCCGAGTACCACTTACGGATTTTAACCCAATGTGTGGTTAGGTATACTTGAGAGATACTTGCATCCCCAATTTTAATGGAGACTAGCTATTGATCCTTGTAATAATATATCCCCAATACATATTAAATAATTCAGATATCTAAACACATGTGTCCAGCAAATAGGTTTAACTTGAAGCATACCTGATTATTTGAATCGGTCCCTGTAAAACAGCACCCAATCCGCGATTTAACGTAGTTGGCTAGCGGCCCAATAGGACATGTTATTTAGGAACTCATATCTTACGGTCCATTACTGAGCAAGCTGGCCCAAGCCAACCACCCAACTTAGGACTATAAATCCTGGGGAGAGAGAAAAGATTCCCTTTCTTCCCCAAATCGCCAAAACTTTTCGCCTCCCGCATCTGCGCGCGTAGCTCTCGTGTTCTCCACTCCAACTAGGGTTTCCACACAACTCGAGCTCCCGTTCGTAGATCCGCAAAGCTTTCCAATCCAGCCTCGATTTTCATCGGTTAGAAGCTTTCCCCCCACTTTCTGAACTCCCAAAATGCCGAGGTCTTCATCCGACGCTCCCCACGTCCTAGTGGGAACATGGCCTACAGCAACTCCGTGCTCCTCCAAGCTAGCGCATCTAGAGAGGAACAAGTGCCTCCAGCAAAAGGAGCTCATCAACTGGCGCCTGGCTAAAGGTGAATCGCTCCCCACTCCTGACTCCCATGAGATTGTGGTCTTTGAGACTTTTTTGATAGGGGTTTTGCTCTTCCCACTTCTGATTTCTTCTGAGCCCTCTTAAAATTTTATCAGATTAAGCTTGTTCGCCTCAACCCCAACTCCATTCTTCACATCTCGGTCTTCATGACTCTCTGTGAAGCTTTTCATGGAATCGATCCCCACTTCAACCTCTTCTGCTATTTTTCCATATTAAGCCCTAGCCATCCAAGTCCAACCCTCAGGTATAGGGGAGCTGGGCTGTAGCTTCGGAATGAGATGAAGAAAGTTTATCTTCACCACCCCCTAAAGACCTCTCTGAAAGGGTGGCACCAGGAGTGGTTCTATTGCACAAATCCCGAACCCTCCTTGCCATCCTTCGTTGGCAATCCTCCCAAGGTGCTAGAGTGCTGGTTGGCCCTCCCTTCGGAGATCAAAATAGTGCAGGTACGACTGCTGGTAGAGAAGATCAAGGCTGTGAAGGAGAACGGTCTGACTAGGCCCTAGGTCACCCGGACATTCTTGAACCGACGCATAAAGCCCCTAAAGGCCAGGATCCATCCCTGGTACGAATATAAAGGAAAGAACGATCCAACACAAGAATACCCTAATCTGGTCAACCGGGATACGATGATAGACAATCTACTTCTCTATTTCATCAATAGCGTCGTAGAGACTCTGGATGCCAACAAATGTCCCAAGCTCTACTGCTTGGGTAGGCCTAGGCCAAAGGTAATCTTTTAACTCCTGGCTCCCTTGATATTTGCTTGTGATAATGGATATGAACCCAGCTTGAATGAGGTTGTCTTTATATGTAATGTTTGCAGGAGAATGCTGACTTTGTATCAAACCCTCCCAGCCAGCTGACTGGGGGTCAAAGAAATGGCCGGCTAACCCATCGGCTGATCAACCTAGCTCCAAGCAAGCTAGGAAGCAACCCGTTCAGATGCGCCGACTAAGGCGTTAGGCGGTCCTAAGATCAGGGACGCCGACAAAACAGCCTCAGCGCCAGCCACAACCCCATAGCTGCAACGTCAACCGCACCACCAACCCAGCCGGTCACACCGAGTGCGGAGCCGACTGGCCCAAGCACCACGCCACTCGATGCTGCGCCTCAAGGCCCAACACCAAGCAGCGCAACACCCCAAAGTAAGCCTTCGGGCTCTTCGCTGACTACCTCCACCCTCAGTTCACAAGGTTGGATGTTCAAGACTTCCAAGAGCTATTAAGTTTTCAATTTTCAAATATCTTGAAGTATTTTGCAATGTCTTGATTGCGGTATAATTATGAAGGAAGCCAAGTGACCCTGATCCCAAGGGGACAGCACCACTAACCTCCATTGCCGTCCCAACCCCGACTGAGGCTGAGTTAGAGAGACCACAGGTCGAGCCAAGTGCCGCCCTAGCCCCTGAGAGCGAGGTGGCGCACTCGGCCAAACCACAAGCCTCTCCCAGTCGGGATGCCGCAAAGCCAGCTGAAGATCCAGTCGTTGGGCCAACTAAGGAGCCAATGCTTCTTGAGGGCCCTAGACCTAGAACCCCCTCTCCTCCATCGTCCCCATCATCAGAAGAAGACAACCTCCCTAAGCTTGAAGCCCCTCCACCTAATTTCCCCTAGGTATTCTATTGGGTTAACCTAGATGGAAGTGATGATATTCTAGAGCTGGACAAGGAGGCCGCTAAAAAGGAGTGGGTCGAGCAGATCGAGGCTACCATCAAAGTTTCGAGGTAGGTCTAGGTATGCAACTCAGCTGACTATAACTTCAACTTCATGTTGGTTGTTTGATCTTGTAGTTGTCTAGCGATGATTTGCCTTGTTTGACAATAACTTCCCTTGTAGAAAATTGTTGACTGTTATGAGAAGATGAGTCAGGAACTCGCCTGGTTTACTCCTTAGATTACACAACTTACCCAGCTCCAGACCAAGAAAAATGAGTTGGAGCGGACCAGTAAGGAGAGGGAGGCCTAGATGAGGGACTCAGTCAACAAGCTGCAGGACGAGCAGTGGGGAAAGATTGGGATCATCAGAGGTAAGTATCCCTTCTGCCCGAGTAGTGCTGGGTATCCTCAATAGGCTTCTGATCTTCAAATTTTCTTGGCTGTAGCTCATGAGACCAAACTCCACAATCAGTCCTTGGAAATAGAATGCCTAAATAAAGAGCTTAAAGATCTTGAAAAGGCAAAGTCCAAGGTTGATGCCAAGTTTGTGAGTAAGTTGCTTGTCTGCTTCTGAACTGTAGCTAGCTTGATACTTGGGTTTACTTATAGCCTTTCTTTCGATGGCGGACTATAAGGTTAATGTGCAGGCGCAATTCAGCTCCATCAGCGAAGAAATCAAGGCAATAGAGAACTCGCGGAGTGCCATAGTGGACTCAGCGAAGTCTCTGTTGGACATAATGCAACTGGGTCAAGCTGGGTCCAGCTCAAGTACTCCTGCCCAAGTGCTACAACGGCTTCGGGACGCTCTAGCGGTCTTGAAAGAATTCACCATAGAGCATGCCACCCTGGGGATTACCCAGGCCCTCGCCATGACTAAGTCTCTTTACCCCCGAGAGGACATTGAGGCGGTCAGCGAGGGGTTTGCTGAGGGCACCACTCTGGAGCAAGGGCTTGAGCTGATCTAGCAGGTGAGGCCCACTGCATGAGCAATAGCCGAGGATTTGCCGCTGTAATTGCTCTACAACAAAAAACAAACTCTTTTAAGTAGTCTATGTATGAGAAAAATAATCATGATTTGTATATATTAGAAATGCATATGTTTGTTGCAAAATCTAGTCAAGTGCTAGCTTTATCATAACCATCATTAGTTTTATCCGACTAGCCAAACTATACCGACTGTTGAGGACCAACTTAAAAAAGCATTTATCCCATAAGTCTATACTTGGTAGGAATTAGCATGATTGACTCGATGACTTAGATAAAATAGACTCGAGCAATAACAGAAGATGTGTTATCATCATGAAACCTCTGACTCACTACTCAGTTGAAACAATCGGCGTAGTGAGTCAGAGTAAAAACTTAATTTATATATATGAATTGGGTACAATGCTCAGGAATAGAAAAGACGTAGCTGTTCTGTGTTCCATGAGTTGTTGATTAGGACGTCGTCTTCAGTTTTTAGTTGGTAAGCACCCAGACGTGTCTTTGGTGGTTTGTATTTTTCTTAATACAAGATCTCCCACCGAAAAGGCGCAGCCACGAACATTACCACTGTGATAACGACGTAGGCCTTGAAGATATCTTGCCGATTGGATAGTTACGATGTCCCTTGCTTCTTCCAACTGATCAAGCTCGACCAGTCAGTCTTCGTTTGATTTGTCTTCTGAGTTGGCCTGGACTCACGGAGAGCCAAACTCCAACTCGGTTGGTAACACAATCTCAGCACCGTAGACTAGGAAGAAAGGAGAATGCCCTATTGCCCGACTGATTGTGGTTCATATGACCAGAGAACCGATGGGAGTTCTTGCACCCAATGCCCTGCATATGGTCGTAGTCGGTCAAACACCCTAGCATTGATGCCCTGTAAGACCATGCCGTTTCCGTGCTCGACCTATCCTTTGCTCCGTGGGTGAGCCATAGAAGCATAATAAATATTGATGCCGAAGTCATCACAGAAATCTTGAAAGATGCCACCAGTGAACTGAGTGTCGTTGTCCTTTATGATGCGAATGGGAACTCGAAACCGGTAAATAATGCCCATGATTGTTGATGTTTTACACTGGCAATATGATTATAGGCCTACTCCTTGGATCGAAACTCGGTGGACTGCAAAGGAACACGGGGAAGTTTATACTGGTTCAGGCTCTTGATGTGAGGTAATACCCTACATCCAGTTGTGGTGTATTCCTTTGAGGATGTATGTTCACTTCTATGAGCTTATGTCCTCAGGGGGTGCCCTGCCTCCCCTTATATACTGGGGGACAGGGGTACAAGGTAGGAGTCCCAGCCGGATTACAGCCAAGGGATCTCCTCTTAGAGATATAATCTACTCGACTAGAACTGTATATTCCATATCGTACAAGGCAAAGTCTGCCGGGTTCTACCATATCTCTAATTACAAGACTAGGCCCATCCTCTATCCGAGTGGCCCATATGCTTGTCATGAGGTATCCGGGGTCCATGGCCTCCACAGCAGCCCCTAAGACCTTCATAGTTGAGTCATAGCTGATGCTGAGTGCTCATCCTCCACGGTGAAGATTGCCCGAGTGCATTGCTCCTGAGTACTCTTTGTCCGAGTGCTTCTTCTTCTCGAGTCCTGCTTCATATCAGTTGGCAGTGAGGCTATGAGGGGCTCCATGTAGAAATATGTATAGTGTGCGCCAATAGGCGCACCTATTAGGTGTAGCCCCTAACTTTGTGCTTAATTGTGAAAACAATTAAACATAAAGTCAAAGATCTTTAACCTTGTAGTCTTTCCCAAGTAGTATACTATTGGTATATGAGACTCTTCGGTATCATGCCAACCAGAATATTTTATAGTCTTTTCCGAGTAGTATGTCACTTGGAAATTAGACTCTTCAGCGTCATATCGGCTAGAAAAGGTGTTTATAGTCTTTCCCGAGTGGCGTCCCACTTGGAAGTTAGACTCCTTAGCTTCATGTCAGCTGGAAGAAATATTTATAGTCTTTCCCAAGCAGTGCACTACTTGGAAGTTAGACTCTTCAGCGTCATGTCGGCTGGAAGAATATTTGCTCATGGCAAATGTTGATTAAGCATGTAAGCCGAGTACCACTTTATGAAATTTAATTCATTATGTGGTCAGGTGTACTTGAGAGATACCTGCATCCCCAATTTTGATGAAGATCAGCTTGTGACCCTTATAAGGATATATCCTCAATACCTGTGGATAATACAGATACCCGAATACATGTGTTCAGCAATTAAGCCTTCATGAAGCATATCTATTTATCTCATTGGTTCCTGTTGGTAGCACCAGCACCATGATTTTAACACAGCCAGTGAGCGGCCCACATTGAGCGTGCTACTATAGAAACTCATATCTTGGTGGCCCAGTACCAATTTTGTGAGCCTAAGCCCACAAATCGGTACAGGCTCTATAAAGACGGGGAGAGAGAGAAAAGATTCCCTCATCTTCTCCAATCCTCCAATCGTTTCATCTTCCAGCTTCTGCGCTGAAATTTCACCTCCCGCCTTGCTAGGGTTTGCCATTCCTTGCTCTTCCCCATTGAAACTCAGGCAATCCTGCTTCTCTTCATCCATTCCAAGCCCCTAGTGACTTTTCCCCCAAATCTTCTTGCCCTTAACCATGCTGAGGGCTTCAGATTTCCTGGAGGCATCGGATGAGGTCTGGCTGACTTTGGATTGCAGGCTGACTAAGCTAAAGCATCTAGAGAGGTTGCTGTGACTACAGAGCCACAATGTCATCAATTGGCGTCCGGCTAAAGGTGAATCGGTTCCGGAGCCCCAGGCCGGTGAGACTGTCGTTTTTGCCTCTTGTTTTGACCGGGGTCTTTCTCTTCCATCTTCCAACTTTCTTCGCCATCTTCTTGCCTTCTATGAACTTGAGCTGGTGAATCTGCATCCCAACTCAATCTTGCAAATTTCTATCTTTGTAACTCTTTGCGAGTGTTTCCTGGGAGTGGAACCCCATTTGAATCTATTTAGACATCTATTCCACATCAAACCCCAGCCCTCCAAGAGCAAGGTCCAGGTGATTGGGGGGGCCAGTATCTAGCTGAGGAGCGAAATGAAGAGGATTTATATCAATATACTGAGGGCACCCCGGAAGTGCATTATGAAGAGTAACTATTACGGCAACGCGAACTATCTAGATGGATGGGGTCTCAAATAAAAGCCAAATAAATACGGTAACCATCCATCCTCATCGTAGACTCGCCATAATCTTTACCCACTCACAATACAAATCCAAAATGCCGAGAAGTGTACAAAAGAGATAATCATAAGGATAGCTTGCCAGTCCTCCCCGTCATACACCCGTCAAACCACTCGATGGTGGCGACCAAACACGATACGTACCCAGAGGACTCGAACCACAATAGCTATCCCCCAACCATCTCAATTATACACAACTCATACTCATGTTCAGCTAGTCCCCAGGAAAGCGACTAACCTCACACTTTCATCGCAAGCAATTGATAAACATCACAAGTCCTCTAAAAATGGATAAACGAGCAGCAGGGTTATAAATATTACATAGAGGGTTCTCACACCTTAATTCATCCAAAGTATACAAAATATAGCAGCGGAATATCAACACAAAAGATAAGACCAGTGGTGCCAAACCCATGCACAGGGCAACCGACTGGGGATAGAGCTCAACTCAAACTACTAATTATCCTCGCCACCCTCGGTGGGATAATAGTAGACCACATCAGCTTCGTCGTTGTCCTCACCTGAAAAATAGCAACGTGAGTACGAATGGTACTCCGCAAGACTTACACAATAATAATAGTACAAAGGAAGCATGCTGGTTTCTACATCAAGGAAGAAGGCTATATTGATTTGATTTTGCACAAAGCTGATTTTATAGAGCAAGTAATACTTGAAACTATAAGCATTTTGGGAAGTAACTCCATCTGAAACTTTAAGACAACAAGTATATGGTTCTGAAAATGGAACATAAATGAGCATAAACCATGCTTTAAGCATCATCCAGGGGCCACCCTTGCCCAAACAATTGTGCTACACTAGCACACCATTTTTCATGACTAAAGCCAAGTCATATTTAACATTAAAAATCCCTTATATAAACCCATCCATCCATGACTATCCTAAGTCATGGTATAATCACATAACCCAAGTTGGATGCTAACATGAGTGAGGAACACATCAAGCGTCGTCCGTAACCGTGGACACGGCTATTCGAATAGTTCTTACTCTGATCAGAGGTGTACATCTTTACCCACACGATGTGATAGAAGCCAAACGGCTACACTCTAGTTTGATCTGTACCGGCCAAGTACCCACACTCTACACATTGAGTGCGGACTAGAGGTCACAACAAAACCTTTCGCACGCTTAGCCCCAACCACCTAAACCACGTCTGGGCCCCCGACGACTTAGCCCCACACACAGGGTGACTAAGGCGGGCTCACCGTCGTGGGAGGCACCTCCGGCCGGTCCAGGCGCGCTCGAGGTCCTCCAACAGAAATCCATCCTCACGACTGACGGACGGACGTAGATGGTCACAGCCTCCCGTGCTACTGAGTTAAGCCGTCCCACTCCCGGCGTGTGGAAGTACGTAGGGTGCTTGAATAGACGTCAACATGTTTGGTCCTTAACGACCCAGACGGAGCTACGTGCATCGGGGAAACACCATCCCTTCATCGCCCTATCATCCGTCCAAGTCAAACATATTCTCAAATATTAATTAGAAGTTATTCTTGTCAGATTTTAACCCATCTATTCGCATTCAACTAGTTTTGAACCGATAGCTCCATCTATCGGATTTTGCTAAGTCTAGAATAAGCATGGCTAAGCATTCGGTAAAATAAAATTATCCCAAAGTCCTTAACCAGTGGTGACAAGGTATAAACATGAGATCAATAACCAAGGAATGAAAATGCATACAATTGGGTAATATTGACTCTACCCGTTTTCCCATTTTAAATAGACTGAAGCATGCATATAGATATTGTTTTCACAAACAAATCAATTTATTGAAAACATAGGTTCAATATGCTTAGACGCTTGCCTTGCTGCAGCGAGGGGTCACACTCAGGCTCTGGATGAACTTCCACGTACTCCGTATCCTCAGAATCTATCGATAAGAAGCAATATGCAAATAAGAAGCAATAAACATGTCTATGCAACATGATTAATTAATTTTGAGATAAAATACAGAAGGTAGGGTGTGTCCTATTAAGATTTTAGGAGAAAGAACCAAAGCATTTGCATCTCAGGATTGGGAGATACAAAAATGACAAGGTAGAAGGGCTGAAAACGGCAAAAGCCGAAACTATAGGAAAACTCTAAGTAGAAAATAAGTTCTTGCCTTCTCTGGTAGGATTTTATGAGTGTGAGAATTTTTATGTGAAAATACATATCTTCCTGGTTCCGACAAAATTTGGTTTACTGAAATCCGATTCAAAATGATTTAGATATGAATTTTACAAGTTTAACAAAAAGAAAGGTTAGAAAATCACTTAGGCCTATTTTGGGAGGTATTTTTATCAAATACAACTTTTCCACAGTAAGGTTACAATTTTCTGAGTTTAACAGAAGTGGTTTCACATTTTTAGCAAATAGGATGAATTTTATGGGAATATTTCAAGTTATTAAGCCCAAAATAAGTCAATTTTGCTTCATATTATTTTATGGATATTTTCTGTACAGAAGTTGTCCTATTTTATTTTACAGTAATAAAGTTCACAAATTTACAGAGCTAACAAAATTGGTTTCACTCAAAAATGAGTTAAAGTGACAAAGATATAGATTTACAAAGTTGGGCTATTTTTCTGTTGGAAACATATTTCAGTTTAACATTTTTCTTCTTTTCCTTTTTCTTTCTTTCTCTCTTACAGGTGGGGTCAGCGCGGCATAGAGACAGAACAGAGTAGGCGCACGGGACAACAGAACGGACCGTCCGTTCCCGGAGTGGATGGTCCGGCGGCGGCAGGAATCCAGTGGCTCACAGCGCTGGCTTACTCCGGTGGATCTGCAGTCAAGGCGAAAGGTTCCCGAGGTCAGTGGCTTCCTAAAGACAACTCCTATGTGAGGAATCGGACTGAGACCTACCAGAGAGAGAGAACTCGACGGCGATGACACAGATCGGCGCCGGGGAAGACAGAGGCCGATCCCGAGCTTCACTGCGCTATAACCCGATTCCTTCGGCTGGCAGTCTCCTGGAGACAAGGCGATGCTGGAGGTGCAAGGGCTCGGCCGACGACGTACTGGATCAGCCGGAACGGCGAGATGACGCCAGCGGCGGCGCTGCAGATTGGAGAGCGAAGCACGGCGGCTTCGACCGGCGGTCCTAGGGCAACCAAATATGAAAATGGAACAATCAGAAGGTGCTCATCATGTTCTGGATAAGGGAAGAGGATGGATTTCACCAGAGGAAACTCAGTTTCGGTCGAACACTCACGGCAGCGGAGGAGATGACTTCACCGCCGGTGATCTTTGGGGATTTCGTCGGTTTTCTCGGTGGGAGCGTGAAGAGGATGAGGAGGAGGTTCTTCTGGCGAAGTTTGAGTCGAGATGGTCGAGGTTTCCCAGATCAGTGCTTATCTCAGTGTCCCTGTGAGCTGTGAGGGAGAAGGAGAAGGAGGCAGCGACACCTGTGCCATGCAGTGCTGAGCTGCTCCATTCCACAGTGGTCCTTGGTGGGTCCCACATGTCAGGCAACAATGTTCTACTCATATTTAGCTAGATTTACTCTATGGCTTGTGGGTCCAAGTAGTGATGGTCTAGGAGGAGTGGAGGAGTATGGGTGAAATTCCTGGTGAAACACACTGTCACATTCTGCTATGAGGCTGACAAGTGGGCCTGGTCTTGTGGGGTCCACTGGTCAGTGTCTTGAGAGAGAAGAAACCTCTAGAAACTATTTTGTGAGCTGTCCAACATGCAGTTCTCTAAATTACTGTTTCACTAAGTAAATGAGGAGCATAAATTATGGGAAAATAATGGGAGGTAGAGGAAGATGTATTTAACATGCTGACCAAATTTCGTGGTTAGAAGTGTTCTGGTTTGCCTTTGGTGAAATTGCAAAGTAAGCACACAGACCCAGTTTTTCTGCAGTGTGGTTTATGTCCCTAGGGCTTTGCTCCTATTATTTCATGTGACTTATTTGGGAATTAAATTAAACCAAAATTCCTGATGATAGGGTTCATGTTGGAACACACTTTGGAAAAAGGGCTCTGTCTAATTAGTCTTCATTTTCATCTGGTGAATTTTAGAAATAAACCAATTTATTTCAGCTAGCTTCCTAGCTTAGCTGATTTGAGGGACTTGGTTGAAGTATTTATTGAAGTGATAAAATTATGTAAAATTTACAGTGGGTTAATTTGGTGAGATAGTGCTTACAGGAATTTTTCCATGGTTTTATGTGCAACCTAACATCTTCAGAAAAATCCTTAGACTGTACCAATGCAAATGGCAAAGAGAAGGATCCAGGCTGAAACTTGTTTGGAATTTTTGAGGGGTCTAAACTAATGAAATAAATTCTGGAAAAACTATATTGATTCATGATAGTTAAAATAATGTTTGAATAAATTATTTCCCACATATGTTTCTGTTCAAATTGATGCACTATTGGGTAAGGTTTGGTTTTTACCGATTAGGGTTTTAACTATTGAAGGTTTACATATTGCAAACTTTATTTTGCAAGAAGTGATGATGCAAGAATTTACTTTGTGCACTCTAGTGGCAGTAGGTCATAACCCTTATTACTTGGAATTAGATTTGGGGCTGTGACAGCTCTTCCCCCCTAAAAAGAATCTCGTCCCCGAGATTCAGGTCCGACTGAGTAAACAGGATGGGATGTTCTTAGGTCTTGGTTTACTAAGCTTGCTCAAAAACTGGTAGATGGGGAGGCTACCTAAGGTGCCATGTCTGCAGTTCTTTTTAATAAAAACATTAGGGTATTTACTTCCATGGGGAGGATGCTTAACATAGTATGGTCGAGAGGTTTTTGCTTCAAGACGGTTTTAGGCGAAAAACATTTTCTTAGGTGGAACTAGGCGGAGCTACCTAAGCTTTTCAAACCACTCAGGCTCGATACCAGTCGTGAAATTTTCTCTAGTGGTCTAGCATGTCTCCGATTTGGTCCTTACCCCAAAAGAATTCATATTGTTGGAAAGATTTATTTGAAGCATGGTTAGCTACTTATTGTTCAAACTACAATTTCAGGTTCTGATTTAAAGTGGTACGCCATTACTACCATTTCGTCCATTGTTAAGGGTTTATACATATAGGGTTACATGAGGGGTATCTTACACAGGATACAAGTCAAAATTTCCCCCATCTACTCTATCAGGCTTACATAGGGCACTTTACATTCAACCCGGGTGGTTAGGGTGGAGTACAATATTACAGATGGTGGCCATCTCCTGGCATATCTAGAGTGATTAATCGGAGTCTTCTAAATCTCTTCACCGGTCCATTTGCAGCTCGAAAGCACGCCCATACCATTGAACATAACGGGCTAATCCGTATGGTCCCATGGTACCCAAAGGTGGAAGTGCCGATACAAGGAAGCGGCGAGCGGGCTGGCTTGCAGTCGCAGGTACACCTGTTGTCTCCACGTAAGTCCCGGTGGGTGATGGCAAGATCTCTTCCGGAGCGTATATGGCGTCTTCTCCATACATGAACTCGGGTGAGTAGAAACCTTCCTGAAACCGAGGCAGTATGCGTCTCTCAAGGGTGGCTATCCTGGTGTAGGCACGGTTTAACTCCATGGTTGTATTGTGGTAAAGTTCATCCAATGAACGTAAAAGCTAGGCCAACTGAAGATAGGGAGTGTCTGGTTCTTCATTTGCTCCTGCTAACACTGGGAACATGTTTCGCCCATTCCCTTGGTTCATTGCCGGAAAGTAACGGTAGAGGTCGAACAATTCTGGTAGTTCATAGCGAAGATGCGCGATGGCTACATAGGCACCATGGTACATGGCGGAGAGACAATTCCATCCATGACCGTCATAGTGACGATCTCTCTCGATTGGGCTTCTGCCTCGAATGTACACTTGGGCCATATAAAGGACTTGTGAGGTGCCTATAGTCTTGACAAAAATGTGGTACTCTGGAGGTTGAGTGAAACCAGCATGTTGTAACATTATCCAAAGGTTATGCTGGGTCGTATTCTCATTGTAACCTCCTGAAAAACAGAAGGGCTCGTATGTGGATGCCATCTACAGAGATAGAACAAGGTTAGTTGTAGTCTCACAATTAAGGATTAGTTAAAAATTGGTAAAGATAAGGGTTAACCCTGGATGATAGTTCTGATCCTAGGAACCTAATGATACCAGGATGACCAACTGGCCGGCCATACTTTACTAGTATGGAAGGTACGCTGGTGTTTTAGTGAAGCAAAAGTAGATCAATACACCTGATGTCTTATGTTAGATGACTTAAGAAGAGAGCTAACTTAGAATAAGAGTTACAGAACTGGATGTTTATAGGATCAAGGTGATAGATCTTGGTAGTGTGATGAGGAAGGTGGTGAAGTTTCTTGGTTCGGCTTGCTCTCTATCGCCCGAAACAGCAACGCCCTAGCAGCCGCACTCCCAGTCTCGGCGATGAGATCAGCGAACCTTCAACTACTCCGACCTATACGGTGAAGGATGGAACAGCTAGAATGAACTTAGGTTTTTGATATCTCAAACATAGGTTGACTAACTAACGGTAATGTTGTATATAGGTGGGGAATATGGGATAGTGGTGCTAGAAATCCCTTAACTCGTGCTGGGGTAACCTAGAATAGGGTTAAACTGAGCTGAAATGTTCTAGGTGGGAATGTATGGCTCCATGATGCAACTATAAATGATGAGGTGTCATGAACAATCATGATGCAATTATGGATGACATGATGAATAGCGTAATGTAATTGTGAATGATAAGATGCCATGCATAATGTGGTGCAACCATAATTTAATGCAATGATGAGTTACATGGTGCAATGCTGCGAATGGTGCGTTAATGCTATGCACCAGATGGCGTAATGCATGGATGAAATGATATTGTGCAGATGCTCCATCGTATGATGCGAGTTATGACATGGTGCAGTGCAATTGCTTGATGTAATGGTGTAATTCATGTTATGGTGCAATTGCATATGGTATGATGCAGTTCATGATGTGATGCAATTGCGCATGCTTGCCATGATGCAAAATTGCTTGAATGTATCATGCATCATGTGACACGGTGCAATGCAAGATCATTATAACATGGTTCCATGCAGAGTATGGTGCAATACATGGCATGATGTAGCGCAGAATCATGAAAGCATGGTGCAATGCGTGATTGCAATGGAATGATGCTCGCATGTCATGGCGCAATGCTCTATGGTGGTGCACATGTATTATGGTGCAATATGTTGATACAATGGTGCAACACACACGTGATGCGATGAGATGTTCATGCTTAGGGTAATAGGTTCCACTAATCCAGGGTTGGATCTCTGGGTAATAGGATTTTGGTGCGAGATGCCATGGAAGTTCAAGGGTCAAAAGTTTGCTATCTAACTCTGTTTTGGCTTCAAAAATTTTCTTTCCCCTACCAAGGTCTTCTAGCTTACTCATGGAACTTCCTTGATAAATGTAAATATATCTACCAGAAATTTTCTACTGCACTGTTGGGGGTCAGCTACATGGTACTGTCGGGAATGCATCCTATTGGTTTCAGTTCGTAACTAGGTGCATCATCTGAATTTCCCTTACTATGATAGACTCATCCTAAGGTTGCAAATGGTAGTCATACACGAGGTTTGTATTTAGGAACTAATTAGAGATTCTGGGTGAAGTTTCAAGATATAAACGCTGCATAAAAATGTGGATGGGTTAGTTCTGTCCTGCGTTTGTATCGGACAAAACTAGGCCTTAAAGTCATCCTAGAGATATGATAAAATTACGAAATTTTATATTCCAGTTTCAGGTAGAGTTCTATTAGCTCTGGAAAAGAATTGGAATTTTTGAATAGGTAGATTTCTGTAAAGAAAATAAACAAGATGGACAGTGCAGTGCTGCGGTAGCCTAACAGGTGCAATTGTTCGAATTTTATCCTCTTAGGTCTCTGGTCCAAAAATTCTCAGAAAATTCCCAAGGTTTCGTCACTAGGTTACTATATTACTGACCAAAAATGATTATTTTATCACTTATGGTTTGGGCTATACAAAAATATTAGTTAGGTGACCTACAGATTCCAGATTCTGAACATAGCTTAAAGTGTGGATTATTTGTTCATGATACGGTCATCTAAAAATTCCGAAGAAATTCATGAAGCTTACTGGAGGAGTCTACGAGCTACTGGTAAAAGATTAGAATTTTATCACCTATGGTTTAACTTACACAAAAATATGAAGTATGTCATTTACGGGTTTTCAGGACACGACCAGGTATTCTATTTGAATTTTTATTCAATGATGTATTGGTCTAAAAATTCCAGGTTAAGTCATGGTGCTACCCATGTGAGTCTAAAATCTACCGTCAAAATTACTAAACTACTATTGCAACTGAAATCGCTAAATGCGCTGAAATGACGATATGGTTAGCCTAACATGCTATGATGCATTTCAATAAGATCCAATGAAAAATCAATTGAAATCATACTACTCCTATAATCTGAACAAGAACCTCAAAAGAATTCGACAAGAACCAAATACGTTCCTGCGAGGGGATAATTAGGACCGTAAACTACTCGTTGGAATAAAAGAAAGATCGAAAATCCAAATAAACCAACAATTAAATGGCCATAGAGGACATCTAAGTAATCCTATAGCGAGCGTCTCTCAGCTGGGAATACCCTTTAACAATTTAACAATTTATTTGGTGTATTCTTCATGGTTACGTATTTTATTTTTCAGAAGACTAGAATCTGGAATTTTTAGGACTGCTGGACAGCAGCCAATTCATGAATTTTTAGAGGGGGCTACAGAAGAAATAAAATTCTAAAAATTTCTGTGATGCTTCCTGATGTAGTTGGTAACCTCCAGAAAAATTAGCAAGGTCAGATAAGAAGTAGAACTCTCTGTAGAAAATCTTGAACAGCTGCTGGTCCAGAATTCCAGAACACGAGTCTTCGCATAGTTGAGCTTGAAAGTTGAATGATTGGCTTCCAGAATTTGTAGAAAATTTAGGGTAGGCTTAGAGGACAGTAAAGCACCATTTAGTTTACTGGTTTATAAAATTTTACACTGTATTTAGTAAAGTGAGAGTAATTTTGCTTACACTCGACATACCGGCTTCTTTTATCGAACTAATATTTGAATGAGGGAAGCATAGACTTGATTTTACAAATAACAATCACAGCAAGGTGAGGAGATAGAATGAGACTAAGGTGAGGATGAATACTAGAAAGGGATGAGAAGCAAAAAGGATCACACATCCTAATGGTTTTCCGAAAATAGTTCGTTTGAATCTTTCGCAAATATTTTTGCAATCACCAAGCTAAGCTCTAGCCTACAGTCAGTACTGCTCTGATACCAACCGCTGTGGGCACCCCGGAAGTGTATTATGAAGAGTAACTATTACGGCAACGCGAACTATCTAGATGGATGGGGTCTCAAATAAAAGCCAAATAAATACGGTAACCATCCATCCTCATCGCAGACTCGCCATAATCTTTACCCACTCACAATACAAATCCAAAATGCCGAGAAGTGTACAAAAGAGATAATCATAAGGATAGCTTGCCAGTCCTCCCCGTCATACGCCCGTCAAACCACTCGATGGTGGCGACCAAACACGATACGTACCCAGAGGACTCGAACCACAATAGCTATCCCCCAACCATCTCAATTATACACAACTCATACTCATGTTCAGCTAGTCCCCAGGAAAGCGACTAACCTCACACTTTCATCGCAAGCAATTGATAAACATCACAAGTACTCTAAAAATGGATAAACGAGCAGCAGGGTTATAAATATTACATAGAGGGTTCTCACACCCTAATTCATCCAAAGTATACAAAATATAGCAGCGGAATATCAACACAAAAGATAAGACCAGTGGTGCCAAACCCATGCACAGGGCAACCGACTGGGGATAGAGCTCAACTCAAACTACTAATTATCCTCGCCACCCTCGGCGGGATAATAGTAGACCACATCAGCTTCGTCGTTGTCCTCACCTGAAAAATAGCAACGTGAGTACGAATGGTACTCCGCAAGACTTATACAATAATAATAGTACAAAGGAAGCATGCTGGTTTCTACATCAAGGAAGAAGGCTATATTGATTTGATTTTGCACAAAGCTGATTTTATAGAGCAAGTAATACTTGAAACTATAAGCATTTTGTGAAGTAACTCCATCTGAAACTTTAAGACAACAAGTATATGGTTCTGAAAATGGAACATAAATGAGCATAAACCATGCTTTAAGCATCATCCAGGTGCCACCCTTGCCCAAACAATTGTGCTACACTAGCACACCATTTTTCATGACTAAAGCCAAGTCATATTTAACATTAAAAATCCCTTATATAAACCCATCCATCCATGACTATCCTAAGTCATGGTATAATCACATAACCCAAGTTGGATGCTAACATGAGTGAGGAACACATCAAGCGTCGTCCGTAACCGTGGACACGGCTATTCGAATAGTTCTTACTCTGATCAGAGGTGTACATCTTTACCCACACGATGTGATAGAAGCCAAACGGCTACACTCTAGTTTGATCTGTACCGGCCAAGTACCCACACTCTACACATTGAGTGCGGACTAGAGGTCACAACAAAACCTTTCGCACGCTTAGCCCCAACCACCTAAACCACGTCTGGGCCCCCGACGACTTAGCCCCACACACAGGGTGACTAAGGCGGGCTCACCGTCGTGGGAGGCACCTCCGGCCGGTCCAGGCGCGCTCGAGGTCCTCCAACAGAAATCCATCCTCACGACTGACGGACGGACGTAGATGGTCACAGCCTCCCGTGCTACTGAGTTAAGCCGTCCCACTCCCGGCGTGTGGAAGTACGTAGGGTGCTTGAATAGACGTCAACATGTTCGGTCCTTAACGACCCAGACGGAGCTACGTGCATCGGGGAAACACCATCCCTTCATCGCCCTATCATCCGTCCAAGTCAAACATATTCTCAAATATTAATTAGAAGTTATTCTTGTCAGATTTTAACCCATCTATTCGCATTCAACTAGTTTTGAACCGATAGCTCCATCTATCGGATTTTGCTAAGTCTAGAATAAGCATGGCTAAGCATTCGGTAAAATAAAATTATCCCAAAGTCCTTAACCAGTGGTGACAAGGTATAAACATGAGATCAATAACCAAGGAATGAAAATGCATACAATTGGTAATATTGACTCTACCCGTTTTCCCATTTTAAATAGACTGAAGCATGCATATAGATATTGTTTTCACAAACAAATCAATTTATTGAAAACATAGGTTCAATATGCTTAGACGCTTGCCTTGCTGCAGCGAGGGTCACACTCAGGCTCTGGATGAACTTCCACGTACTCCGTATCCTCAGAATCTATCGATAAGAAGCAATATGCAAATAAGAAGCAATAAACATGTCTATGCAACATGATTAATTAATTTTGAGATAAAATACAGAAGGTAGGGTGTGTCCTATTAAGATTTTAGGAGAAAGAACCAAAGCATTTGCATCTCAGGATTGGGAGATACAAAATGACAAGGTAGAAGGGCTGAAAACGGCAAAAGCCGAAACTATAGGAAAACTCTAAGTAGAAAATAAGTTCTTGCCTTCTCTGGTAGGATTTTTATGAGTGTGAGAATTTTTATGTGAAAATACATATCTTCCTGGTTCCGACAAAATTTGGTTTACTGAAATCCGATTCAAAATGATTTAGATATGAATTTTACAAGTTTAACAAAAAGAAAGGTTAGAAAATCACTTAGGCCTATTTTGGGAGGTATTTTTATCAAATACAACTTTTCCACAGTAAGGTTACAATTTTCTGAGTTTAACAGAAGTGGTTTCACATTTTTAGCAAATAGGATGAATTTTATGGGAATATTTCAAGTTATTAAGCCCAAAATAAGTCAATTTTGCTTCATATTATTTTATGGATATTTTCTGTACAGAAGTTGTCCTATTTTATTTTACAGTAATAAAGTTCACAAATTTACAGAGCTAACAAAATTGGTTTCACTCAAAAATGAGTTAAAGTGACAAAGATATAGATTTACAAAGTTGGGCTATTTTTCTGTTGGAAACATATTTCAGTTTAACATTTTCTTCTTTTCCTTTTTCTTTCTTTCTCTCTTACAGGTGGGGTCAGCGCGGCATAGAGACAGAACAGAGTAGGCGCACGGGACAACAGAACGGACCGTCCGTTCCCGGAGTGGATGGTCCGGCGGCGGCAGGAATCCAGTGGCTCACAGCGCTGGCTTACTCCGGTGGATCTGCAGTCAAGGCGAAAGGTTCCCGAGGTCAGTGGCTTCCTAAAGACAACTCCTATGTGAGGAATCGGACTGAGACCTACCAGAGAGAGAGAACTCGACGGCGATGACACAGATCGGCGCCGGGGAAGACAGAGGCCGATCCCGAGCTTCACTGCGCTATAACCCGATTCCTTCGGCTGGCAGTCTCCTGGAGACAAGGCGATGCTGGAGGTGCAAGGGCTCGGCCGACGACGTACTGGATCAGCCGGAACGGCGAGATGACGCCAGCGGCGGCGCTGCAGATTGGAGAGCGAAGCACGGCGGCTTCGACCGGCGGTCCTAGGGCAACCAAATATGAAAATGGAACAATCAGAAGGTGCTCATCATGTTCTGGATAAGGGAAGAGGATGGATTTCACCAGAGGAAACTCAGTTTCGGTCGAACACTCACGGCAGCGGAGGAGATGACTTCACCGCCGGTGATCTTTGGGGATTTCGTCGGTTTTCTCGGTGGGAGCGTGAAGAGGATGAGGAGGAGGTTCTTCTGGCGAAGTTTGAGTCGAGATGGTCGAGGTTTCCCAGATCAGTGCTTATCTCAGTGTCCCTGTGAGCTGTGAGGAGAAGGAGAAGGAGGCAGCGACACCTGTGCCATGCAGTGCTGAGCTGCTCCATTCCACAGTGGTCCTTGGTGGGTCCCACATGTCAGGCAACAATGTTCTACTCATATTTAGCTAGATTTACTCTATGGCTTGTGGGTCCAAGTAGTGATGGTCTAGGAGGAGTGGAGGAGTATGGGTGAAATTCCTAGTGAAACACACTGTCACATTCTGCTATGAGGCTGACAAGTGGGCCTGGTCTTGTGGGGTCCACTGGTCAGTGTCTTGAGAGAGAAGAAACCTCTAGAAACTATTTTGTGAGCTGTCCAACATGCAGTTCTCTAAATTACTGTTTCACTAAGTAAATGAGGAGCATAAATTATGGGAAAATAATGGGAGGTAGAGGAAGATGTATTTAACATGCTGACCAAATTTCGTGGTTAGAAGTGTTCTGGTTTGCCTTTGGTGAAATTGCAAAGTAAGCACACAGACCCAGTTTTTCTGCAGTGTGGTTTATGTCCCTAGGGCTTTGCTCCTATTATTTCATGTGACTTATTTGGGAATTAAATTAAACAAAAATTCCTGATGATAGGGTTCATGTTGGAACACACTTTGGCAAAAGGGCTCTGTCTAATTAGTCTTCATTTTCATCTGGTGAATTTTAGAAATAAACCAATTTATTTCAGCTAGCTTCCTAGCTTAGCTGATTTGAGGGACTTGGTTGAAGTATTTATTGAAGTGATAAAATTATGTAAAATTTACGGTGGGTTAATTTGGTGAGATAGTGCTTACAGGAATTTTTCCATGGTTTTATGTGCAACCTAACATCTTCAGAAAAATCCTTAGACTGTACCAATGCAAATGGCAAAGAGAAGGATCCAGGCTGAAACTTGTTTGGAATTTTTGAGGGGTCTAAACTAATGAAATAAATTCTGGAAAAACTATATTGATTCATGATAGTTAAAATAATATTTGAATAAATTATTTCCCACATATGTTTCTGTTCAACTTGATGCACTATTGGGTAAGGTTTGGTTTTTACCGATTAGGGTTTTAACTATTGAAGGTTTACATATTGCAAACTTTATTTTGCAAGAAGTGATGATGCAAGAATTTACTTTGTGCACTCTAGTGGCAGTAGGTCATAACCCTTATTACTTGGAATTAGATTTGGGGCTGTGACATATACCCCTAAAGTTTTCTCTCAAAGGCTAGCATAGGGAGTGGTTTTACTGTTCTGATCTTGAACCAAGCCATCCCCCTTTTACTGGTTTGCCTCCGGCGGTTGTGCCCAAATGGTCATCTTTGCCCAGCTTTGAAGAATGGGCCAAGTTATATATTGATTGACAAGATTGACAAGCTGATGAGCACCGGGTTGATTGGTCCATGGGTGGCCAGACATTTCTTGACTCGGTGCCTCAGGCCACTGAAGTTGAGGTGTCACTTCGTGGGACTAAAGGCAGAGGTGATCCTAGCTGGGAGTATTCCGACCTGTTGGACAAGCACAAGGTGACTGACATCCTACTGGATTACTTCACCAGTGAGGTGGTCGAAACTGAAGACTCAGAGCAGTCTGTGGTGGCTTACAGCCAGAAGAGGCCACAGTCAAAGGTAACTCTCGCTGATATTAACTTGTTGTCCATCTGTGATGAATGCTTGTAGATATACGCCCAAGATTGCTCTGCAGTGTGTAACATATGTTGTTGAACTGCTTGCAGTGTGAGGAGTTCGATGAAGACTCTCGAACTTTGTCGGCCATGAAGTCGAAGAAGAGGCCGTTAAGTCTTGCCACCAGCGACTCCAAGAGAGCGGGAAGAAGCTGTTGAAGACCAGGGCAAGAAGAAAATCATCAGGCAAGTGCCGCAGCTGGGAGTCTGAAGATCAAGACACCGAGCTCGGTCTAGGCACTGAGTCTAAGACCAAGACTAGCATAGTTAGGCTCAGCAACATGAGCCAAGAGAGCGTCGCTGAGTACAAGGTCGCTCAAGTGCACAGGCTCAGCAAAATCGAGCCCAAGGATGGTGCCGCCGAGTACCCTAGCGCTCTAGCAGCCCGCACTAGGAGCGGGGCTGACCAGGACTAAAACGCCACCACCGACTGCTGAGCCATCCAGCTCGACAGCCAGCAGTTCCGTACTGACACAGGAGTCTGGGTTGAGGTTCAAATTCTCCAAGAGGTATGTGACTTTGAGTCTTCTGGAAGTCCTGTTCAGCATTATGGTGTGTTGATACTTATCTCTTCGTGCAGGAAACGGGCCAATATTGATCTCAAGGAGACCCACTAGTTGCTTGGTTGTCGAGCACAGCCCCAGCGAACCAGTGCTAGTGAGCATATCTACTGAGCTGGCGACCTGGAGACCAAGGGGCTAATGGTTGAAGCTGTTCGCTCCAGCCTGAGCATATCCTTGAGGCCCTAGTAGCGCGAGTTGGGGGCCAGGACCTGTCACGTCTTGTCATCGTCATTGTCTTTAGAAGGACCGGACCTCCCCAGGCTTGAGGCTCCTCCCCGTAAATTCCCGAAGACATTCCATTGGGTAACGCCGGATGGAACTGCGAAGAGTTACGAGCATGATCAAGTGGCAACGGAGAGAGAGCGTGAAGTCTTGCTTCGCGCCGCAATCGCCGCGTCCCGGGGGGTCCAGGTGTGATTTTCGCCGTGCTGAGTTCTTGTCAGTCTTCCTTGTATGAGTATCCTGACACTTGACTCGGCTTTTCTCCATTTATGCTCCGAGCAGAAGATTGTCGCCGCTAGAGAAGATGAATAAGGTCTAACTAGCTTGCCCTCAAACCAGCATTGGGCAGCTCTAGGTTCTCGAAGGCCATCTTGGAGCATCTAGCCAAGAGAGGAACTTGGCTAAGGGGAGCAATTGATCAGCTTAGGGACGGGAACTGGGCCTTAGCCGATAAGATCAGAAGTAAGTCTCCTATGTTTGTCTTCCTGACTAAGCCCTGTGTATAATTCTCTAGCTTTGTTACTTCCGATGCCAGTTGTGTCTTGACTGTATCTTGAGTATTGACTTCTTTGATATCAGCCTTGAAGCTAAGTGAAGGCCAAATAGAGGGGGAAACAAGCTGAAGGAGGCTGAAAGGGCCAAAGCTAAGCTCGAGAAGACAAGGCAGACTTGGAGAAGGCCACGCAAGCTTCGGCAGAGAAGGTTGAAACTGGAGAAGGCAAAGCCAAATGGGAGGCCGATTACGAAGTAAGTTCCGGCTGACATGATCTTAACCATCCATAGGTGCTCTGTTTGCAGGTTTTGCCTAACAAGTTTATTGTCGATGATAGGCAGTTGCTAGAGCTAATGCAATTAGTTTCAAGCCTTTGCAGAGAGATAAAAGTTATCAAGGAGTCCGGGAGATCCTGCGAGTCGTGAAGGGCTCCTTGACGTAATGGACATTACTATTGGGAACGAGCTCAACACGATCTCCCAGGTGTAGCGCGCCTTAACGAAGCTGAGTATCTTGAAGAGTACTCGGACGAGCGTGTTGTCGTGGCATGGCAACCTGGCGATGACAAGTCATCTACCCCTGGGCAGATCTTAAAAGCTTGGAGACGGGATTGCTGAGGAGACGACACTGAGGAGCACTAAGAGTTGATAACTGGCGAGGCCGACTAAGAAGTGATCACCCGAGACTAAGTATATAAGAAAATCCATCATGAGCAGTTGGTGCATATAATTTTTTGTAAGGAATGTGTAAATATATGTGCAATGCCCGCAAGCTCTGAGTTCTGATTAGTTATCATTAGCTTTTACCCAACTAATGGTCTACGTCGAGTTAGTCTATAGAACTTAATAAAATGTTCACCGCAGAAATCTGTACTTGGGAAACATGAAAAGTCATTGTAAAACTTCATATAAGCGAACAGCTCGTATAAAGAATTATTGACAAAGCATATATAAACATGTAGCCCGATTGACCGACTCAATATTGGTTGGAACATAAGCGACGTAGTGAAGTCAAAGAGAACTGTACAATGGTGAAATATAAATGGGTTTGTAGGTATGAAAGGAGGTAGTATTCTATATTCCATAGTTGCTGACGAGGGCAACGTCTTCTGTCTCAGTCGATAGGGCGCCTGGCGTGTACTTCAGCGATAATGAACGGCCCATCAATATTGGGGATAGTTTATGCCTGTCTTTGGTGGTTTGTATTTTTCTCAAGACGAGATCCCTAACCAAAAAGGCAGGCCCAGATATTGCGATTGTGGTAAGGACATAGGCCTTGGAGATACTTGCCGCTGGATTATTGCAAATGTCCTTCGTTTCTTCACTGATCTGTTGATCCAAAAATCGGGTATTGTTGGATGTGTCCTTCTAATAAAGCCTCCGAACCCACTACGGAGAGCCGAATATAACTTGTTGTAGAATAGCCTGGAGCGTGACAGAAAGAAGGGGTTGCCTGTGCCTCGATAACGGTGTCGATGTTACCCGCAAAGAAATGGGGCTACTTGGTGGATAGAATCATTGGATTGCAAGGAAATTAGGAGAGTTTATGGGTTTAGGCACTCAATGTGAGGTATACACGTCCAGTTGTGGTGTTATTCTTTGAGATTTGGGGTCTGCTTCTATGAGCTCTGCCTCAGGGGGCCTGCCTCCTTATATATAGGGGATCGGGGTACAGGTAGTGAGTCTACCGGAACGCCAAGGGATGTCTTCTTAAGATACAATCTACCTCGACTAGGAATGTATTTCCTTATTTGTCGATGTTTTAGCCGGATAATATATGGGGCCTACTCGGCTTGATGAAACTTGATGGAGTTGCAAGGAACGCAGATTTTATACTGGTTTGAGGCCCTCGATGTAGTAATACCTACGTAGTTGTGGTGTTATTCTTGAGGATTTGTGGTGGTGACTTCTTGGTGAACAACTCACTGCCTCATGGGCGCCTATCCCTTATATGATTGGGGAACAGGGTTACAAGGTAGGAGTCCAAATTACGAAGGGATCTCTCTTAGGATAAAGCACACGACTAGGACTGTATTTATTCTTTCTAATATCAAGGCAAAGTCCTGCGAATCTAGCTATATCCTAATTAACAGGCTAGTCATTTATCCCAAGTGGGCCCATATGTTTGTCATAAGGTACCGGGCCATGGGACACATTATTGTAGCAGGCAAGTCTGCGGGTGCTATATATCTCTAATTTAATAAGTCGTTCGGCGATCTCTATCGAGTGGCTCATATGCTTGTGATGAGGTACCAGGGGCCATGGCTCCACAGTAGCTCTCTGAGACTTCATAGTTGAGTCACAGCTGTGTGGAGTGTCATCTCCACGGGAAGCGCCAATGTGCTTTGCTCCGAGTACTCTTTGTCGGAGGTGCTTCTTTTCCTGAGTCCAGCTTCATGTCACTGGCAGCAGGCTATGAAGGTTCATGTTAGATGTATGATATAGTGTGCACCTATTAGATTAGCCCTGGATTTTGTGCTTATTGTGAGAACTATGTATCATAAGTCAAAGATTTTAACTGTAGTATTTCCGAGTGTATCTACTGAATATAGATCTTCGGTATCATTCACGGGATATGATTTATAGTCGGTTTTTTTTTTTTTTTTTTTTTTTTTTTTTTTGCTGAGTAGCATGCACTCATACTTGGGATCTTCAGAATTAGTCAGCTGGAAAGGGGAGTTTTAGTCTTTCCCAGTGGCGTCCCACTCGGAAGTTTAGATCCTCGTGTCATGTCACTGGAAAGATAAGGTTATAGTCTCTCCGAGCATGCACTATTCAAAGTTAGCTCTTCAGCCATCATGTCGGCCGGGAATATGTGCTCATGGCACTGTTGGTCAAGCATGTAGGCCGAGTAATTTATGAAATTAAATCCATGGTGTGGTTCAGGTGTTCCAGAAAGACTGGCATCCCCATTTTCATGAAGAAGCAGCTTGTGATCCTTTATAAGGATATATTTGATACGTGGTGGATAAGATAGATACCAACAATATGTTAATTATGGCTTCATGAAGATATTGTTTACATCATCGGTTCTATTGGTAGCATTGATGCGTTTTAACCCGCCTGCGAGCGGCCATATTGAGTGTACTGTAAACTCATTTTGTGGCCAATACGACATTGTGAGTAGCCATGAGTCCGAACGGTTCATAAAAGGCGGGGAGAGAGAAAATTCCTTCATCTTCTTCATCCACCAATTGGTTTCGTTTAACGCCCCGTGCCGAATTTTGCCACCGTCTGGCTAGTGTAGTTTGTCGTTTCCCCCAGATCGGGGTGATTCGCTTCTCCTTGTCCTTCAGACTCAGAGCATTTCCCAAATCTCCTCATACCCCAACCATGCCGGAGGGGTCGGATTACGTGGATGCGTGATGATTCTGGACAGACTTTAGATTGGGGTCGGCGAAGTTGAAGCTTTCTGAGAAGCAGTGAAGTTAACAGAGCCAGAGATTAATCCACTGGCGTCCGGCTAGATGAATAGGCTCCGGAGCCTAGGAGGTGAGACATGTTTTTGCTCTTTTTTCCAGGGGTATTTCTCTTCCATCTTTCGAGTTTACGCTCCTTTTTTTTAGAGCTCGGTTGGTTGAATTTGATCCAATCGATTATTTAGCTTCATTTCGTTGACTCTTTGAGAGTGCTTCTTTGGGTGTGGAACCATTGAATCTATTCAGGTATTTTTCCACTAAGCACAACTCAAAAATAAAATATAAGTGTTGGGGGGTGGTGTCAACTTGGACAGATAAGATATTCTATTTAGATATTTCTTTGATCTTCTCTCAAAGTGGCATAAGGAATGGTTTTATGTTCGATTTGGCATGTTCCTTTTATGGTTTGCCCGGTGATTATGCAAGTGTATCCTGCCACTTGAATAATGGCAGATGTTAATACGCTTGTCAACGATTAGCAAGCTGAGAAGCGGGTTGATCTGGCCATGGGTGGCCAGAACTCTAGACTCAGGGGCCTCAGGCGTAAGCTGAGGTGGCACTTTGGCTAGATACAGGGCGGTGATCAGCGGGATTCTCCCGACTGATAGACAGTAAAGGTGACGACATACTACTGGATTGCTTTCACACCAGCGGGGTGGCGGACACGAGGAAACAGATGTTCGTGGCGGCTTAGCAAGAATAGGCGTGCCCACGGTAACTTTGTGATTATCTTGTAGTTTCTGTGGTGATCTTGTAGAATTGTGCCTAGATGGCTTCGAAGTGTAAAAACTTGTATTGTTGAACTGGTTGCAGTCAATGTGAAGATTCGATGAACTCTGAAATTGTCACCTGGAATCGACGAAGAGGCTGAGAAGTCTTCTGCTGCTCACCCGTCAAAAGAGTGGGGAAGTGTGGAAGGCATGCCGGTCCTCATCAAACAAATATGGCATAGATAGAGGATGGGCCGAACTTGTATTAGAGATTAGTAGCACCTGGTAGACTGGCTTATACAAAAAGAATATACAGTTTAGTCGGGTAGATTATCTCTAAGAAGGAATCTTGGCCGTGTTTGGTCTGGGATTCTACCTTGTACCCCTATTCCCCCGATATATAAGGGGAGCAGGGCCCCATGAGGGTAGATTAAAGAGTAATCAGAACACACATAATTGGGTGCATAGGGCAGAAGATATAGATCACACAATTCAAAGGAATTCATCACAACTGGAGTAGGGTTTACTCACTGAGGGCTGAACATATAAATCTTCCGGTGTTCCTTTGCAATCCACTGAGTTTCCACTGCTGGGTACATATTCATATTGGGATGTAACATCAATAGGAAGAGATATGGTGATCAGGGAAGAGACAGTTAAAGGCGAGTGCACCGGCCGGGAGTCTGAGAAAAGGAACGTCGTGAAACCCAGTCATTGAGTCCATGGGACGTGCAGTCGAGCTCAATCATGAGCTATTAGAGTGCGCGAGTAAGGGCAACTCAGCAGCGCTAGGCTCAGCAATGAGCCCAAAATGGCACCGTAAGTACCCGGCACCCAGCCGGCCGACATGTGATGGGGCCAAATCAGGATAAAAATGCCATAGCCGACTGCCATGACTCGCGACAGCCGCGAGCCCATCAGTGGGATCTGGATTTCTCGGGCAAAAGTTAAGTTCCCAAGTGTGTTGATTCTGATCTTCTGAAATCTTGTTTGTCTGGTAGTGTCTTGAAGTTTGACTCTCACAGGAGGGGCTGATATTGATCTCAAGGAGACTCTCTGACACTCCGTTGTAGAGCTAGCAAGAGCCAGCAGCGAGCAACCTGCTGAGCAGGACAGTCAGTTGAGAAACTGAGACGGTCCACTGTAGGCCCGACGCTGACAAGGGGTGGTTGTCGACTGTTTTTCAACCTGAAGCGCCGAGGGCCCGGAGGCGCCAGTTGAGGGGGACCGTCGCCGTTCCTTGTGCCGTCGTCATCGCATTATCTCTCTTTGGACGACAACCTCAGGCTGAGCTCCTCCGGAAGTTCCACGGAATTCCACTGGACGCGCAGACGGACCGGAGGATTAAGCATGATGAGGTTTGCAGCGAGAAAAGGAGCTATGGCTTGCTTTGTGCCACACATGCCGGTCCAAGGGATTCAGGTATGATTTCCTGTATTGGATTTGGTAAGTCTTCCACGACGAGGTGTTCTGGGGCTTGAACTTGGGTTTGATTGTTTCTCCCGAGCTGAAGTTTTGATCGCTGAGAAGAATGCATAGCTCCAAGAATGGACCAATCGGTCCTGAGACGTATTGAGGAGCCGATCAGGGGGAAATTGGCTGAAGGACGCGTCAGCTCAAGGAACGAGAATTGGGGTCTGCCGTCGGCGTCGGGCAATTTGACCAAGCTCAGAAATATAGAGGTAAGTGCAGAGTACTTCTTCTAACAAATCCTTAGTATATTTCTCAGCTTGTTGTTCCCGCTACCAGTTGTGTCTTGACTGATGTTTTTTGAATAATCTGTCGGTAGCCTCTGAAGTCCGATCTGAAGACCCGAAAGAGGGAGAGTCAGGAAGGAGGCGAGAAGAGCCAAGCAAGGCTGAAAGATAAGCGCCTGACAAGGGCAAACAATGCGATCATTTGAGCGAGAGAAGGCAGTTGAGAAGCAACGCCAAGCTCGAGAAGGAAAAAGTAAAATAGAGAAGACATAGCCAGTGGAGGCGCTAAAGGTAGTTCTACGGTGCATTGATCTTAAATCCATTAATTATCTGCTTTGCCTGACAGTTGCTTGTGGTGAAGCGGGTAGCTGCTAGAGAATGGCCCAAATCCAGTTTTGTTTTGCAGAGGATAAGGTATCAGGAGTCAAGGAGGTCCTTGCGAGTTCGTGAAAGGGCTCTGACATGATGGATCTTGCTATGTGGGACCAGCTTCCAACACGGTGTTCAAGTGCAGCGCGCTTACGACGCACCGAATTCCTAAGAGGTACCGATGGGCCAATACTATTGTCGGCGTGGCAAACTGGTGATGACCAAAGTCTGTACTCTGGGCAGTATTGAGCATCGGGGAGGGATTTTGCCGAGGAGACGAACCTGAGGGGATGGAGCTGCATAGCCAAAGGGAACCGACTGGCGCAGAGATGATAACACGAGACTGGGTATGTAAGAGTGTTATCATGTATCGGTGTGAATTGTGATTTTTGTAAAGATGTTAATATATGTGAAATGCACCTAAAGCTTGAATTGTTCTCAGTTTGTCATTAGTTTACGACTATATAGTCCTACACGAGTTGTCTATAGGAATTAATAATCGTTCACGCGCGAGAGCTGTACTGAGCAAACATGAAAGTTGGTAAACTTATAACTTAGTAAAAATCTCATATATTATTGCAAAGTAATATAATACAGCACCCCCCATATCGGTTGAACACGCGTAGTGAGTCAGGAAAATGTACACATGGGAAAGTATCAAATCAGGTTAGAAGAGTAGCTGTTCGCCATGGGTGCTGATGAGGGAACGTTTCGGTTTCAGTCAGTAGGTGCTGGCTAGGATCAGCGATATCGAGGCCTTTCCAATTTGGGGAATAGTTTAATGTGTCTTGGTGTTTGGTATTTTTTAAAGCACGAGATCTCCGACCAAAAAAGGCGGCTACGGAATTGTGATTGTGACCAAGATGTAGGCTTGAAGATACTTGCACTGATTGTTGGATATTATCGCTTCTTCAATGATCTAGTTGACAATCGGGTATGTTGGAGATGTCTCTTGAGTAAGCCACGAACTCGGGAGGAGTCGAATCTACTGGGTTGGTAGCATAGTCACCCATAGACCAAAGAAGGGGTAATTGCTAGTTGCCGACTAACCTGGTTTTAGGGCCGAAAGTACAGATGGGAGTTCTTGTACTACCGGCCGCGTATTGCTTGTAGTCGGTAAATTTCTGGCCTTGATACTTGTAAGACCATGCATTGGCTCGTCAACCTGCTTGCTCGGGGTGTGCACACAGAGCATAGCAGATTCTTGATGCCAAAGTCGTCACATGAATATTTGAAACGCCGCCCGTGACT